>CM022299.1:590156661-590413987 GCA_011799875.1 Thinopyrum elongatum | reverse complement strand
CATGATTAACATATTTTCATATATTCCAACAAAAAAACATCTTTTCATACAGACGTTTTGATGTCTATATTTGTTTTTACACATTATACATTTTGTTATCATATAAAACATTGTTGATATTGGTTAGAAAAATTTAAATACATGATTAACATTTTTAGAAAATCTTGTTTTGTTATTACTTTTCCATATATATATAATTGTAAAATTTCCATATATACGTACTGATGACTATTTTTGCATACACATGAAACTTTTTTATACATATCTAATATTATTTATGTTATCATTTTTATATGCATGAAACTTTTCAAATACACACATTAGTTTTTAAAAACCATGATTACATTTTTGAATACAGTATTAACATTAACATTTTTTTGAATTACACGTTTAGTTTTCTAATTGCAAACCATATAGCAAGATTCACGAAGGAGTTCATTATTTTCCTATTCTTATATTTTATATTGTTTAATTGGTTTCGAGATTTTTCTAAAGGAAAAAACTTTTTAGAGTTATACATGAAAAACATGTTTTTTAGATAATAATGAATTTTTTTTTCAGATAACTGACCATCCTTACCAAATGGTAATAATAAAAAACTTGTTATTTTCCCATTTTCGTTGGGCCAAAATATGTTTTTTTTAGTAATATGGGGCATCCCACATTTCTTCCTTGATGGGCCGAGGCCTACATGGCACACGGATTTTTTTAGAAAAAGGAGGTGGCCCGTTCCACCGAGGCCCAAGCCCACCTTGAGCGACACCTTAAGTACCAATGCATCCACGTTCACAACCTCATGACCATTTATATTGGTCGTAATCAGGTAGAAATAAGTTCGTCGACCACTCTTGTCTGCTTTATGACCATTTGGTGTAAGGCAATTTCAGGTTTGAGCCTTCCAAGCGATGGCCGTGGATTTACGACCAATTCAGCTGGGGTCACTAAGAGAAGGTCACAAGTTGAAATATTTCTTGTAGTGTGAAGGATTAGGAGCAAAAGGCGGAGTGGATCGACGCGACGGAGCTCGGTGGCCGATGGGGAGGACGTGGTTGATCCCGTCAAGGTGGTGGCCCCCGTGGAACGAGGGGCGTAGTCGACGTAGTCGAAGCAGGGGAAGCTCGGTGACGCGACGGCTTAACGAATGGTGGCCGGTGGGCACGACAATGGCGAGCCACGGCGACGGCTGCGTTCGGCTGGGGAAGGGGAAGAGGAAAGCAAGGAAGCGAGGAGGAGGGGGGTGAGAGGGGGGAAGGCCAGGGCACCGGTGGCGTCTTATCCATCCCCGGGACGACGGTAAGGCTCGGGATGGCCGACGCGTGCAGTATCGCCGGCGAGAGCGTCGGCGGCTGACCGCGAAGAGAGAGAGCGGGAGGGAGGAGGAGAGAGAGTTGGATGGGCCAGGTACATTGTGCACTTTAAAGCCCAGATGCACAGTCGGTTCCTCTATTTCCCTTTACTCTTCTCTGTTTCTATTTACTACCCTCTGTTTTCTATTTATTTTTTGATCCAAATGATTTTTGTTAAGATTGAAACTTGGCACATAATTCAAGCGCGATATGTGGTGTTGCACAAAAAGATTCAGGGCATCTGGAAGTGGCTAGGTATTTTAGAAATTGAATAAGGCAAGATAAATGCTGCTGGACCAATAAATAAAATCCAGGGGCATTTTGGGACTTTTGGTGAGGTATGTTCCAATTTTATAATTGCCTTGGAATTATTTGCAATATTCTGAACATTTTTGTTTGTGTTTGAAGAAATAATTATTTGATTTGCATTTGAAAATTGAATTAGAATTTGATTTGAGACAAGTGGCATTTTGACTCAGTAAATATGATGACATGGCAAATTATTAGTTTGAGACTGGGTTAAGATCTGGGGATGTTACAGGTATGAACCATGGAAAAGTTGGAATACAGTAGATATTACACCAATATAAATAAAGAATGAGTTCACAACAGTACCAAAAGTTGTGATTTATTTTCTTATACTACGGAGCTTATGAGATTTTCTGTTGAGTTTTGTGTTGTGAAGTTTTCAAGTTTTGGGTAAGGATTGAGGACTATGGAATAAGGAGTGGCAAGAGCCTAAGCTGGGGATGCCAAGGCACCCCAAGGTAATATTCAAGGACAACCAAGAGCCTAAGCTTGGGGATGCCCCGGAAGGCATCCCCTCTTTTGTCTTTGTCTATCGGTAACTTTACTTGACGCTATATTTTTATTCACCACATGATATGTGTTTTGCTTGGAGCGTCTTGTATGATTTGAGTCTTGCTTTTTAGTTTGCCACAATCATCCTTGCTGTACACACCTTTGAGAGGGACACGCATGAATCATGATTTATTATAATACTCTATGTGCTTCACTTATATCTTTTGAGATAGGCAATTTTGCTCTAGTGCTTCACTTATATCTTTTTAGAGCACGGTGGTGATTTTATTTTATAGAAATTGTTGAACTCTCATGCTTCACTTATATTATTTTGAGAGTCTTTAACAGCATGGTAATTTGCTTTGGTTATAAATTTAGTCCTAATATGATAGGCATCCAAGAGGGATATAATAAAAACTTTCATATAAAGTGCATTGAATACTATGAGAAGTTTGATCCTTATGATTGTTTTGAGATATAGAGATGTTAATATTAGAGTCATGCTAGTGAGTAATTGTGAATTTGAGAAATACTTGTGTTAAAGTTTGTGATTCAGCTAGTAGCATGCACGTAGGTGAACCGTTATGTGATGAAGTAGAGCATGATTTATTTATTGATTGTCTTCTTATGAGTGGCGGGCGGAGACGAGCGATGGCTTTTCCTACTAATCTATCCCCTAGGAGCATGCGCATAGTACTTCGTTTTGATAACTAATAGATTTTTGCAATAAGTATATGAGTACTTTATGACTAATGTTGAGTCCATGGATTATACGCACTCTCACCCTTCCACCATTGCTAGCCTCTCTAGTGCCGCGCAAATTTCGCCGGTACCTATACCCACCATATACCTTCCTCAAAACAGCCACCCTACCTACCTATTATGGCATTTCCATAGCCATTCCGAGATATATTGCCATGCAACTTCTTACCGTTCCGTTATTATGAACGCTTTCATCATTTTCATATTGCTTTGCATGATCATGTAGTTGACATCGTATTGTGGCAAAGCCACCGTTCATAATTCTTTCATAAAGTCACTCTTGACATTGCACATCTCGGTACACCGCCAGAGCATTCATATAGAGTCATATTTTGTCCTAAGTATCGAGTTGTAATTTTGAGTTATAAGTAAATATAAGTGTGATGATCTTCATTATTAGAGATTGTCCCATGTGAGGAAAGGATGATGGAGACTATGATTCCCCCACAAGTCGGGATGAGACTCCGGACGAAAAAAAAGAGGCAAAAAAATGAGAAGGCCCAAAAAAAGAGATAAGAGAGAAGGGACAATGTTACTATCTTTACCACACTTGTGCTTCAAAGTAGCACCATGATCTTCATAGAAGATCTCCTATGTTGTCACTTTCATAACTAGTGGGAATTTTCATTAAGAACTTGGCTTGTATATTCCAATGATGGGCTTCCTCAAATTGCCCTAGGTCTTCGTGAGGAAGCGAGTTGGATGCACACCACTTAGTTTTTTTTGAGCTTTCATAAACTTATAGCTCTAGTGCATCCGTTGCATGGCAATCCCTACTCACTCACATTGATATCTATTGGGGCATCTCCATAGCCCGTTGATACACCTAGTTGATGTGAGACTATCTCCTTCTTTTTGTCTTCTCCACAACCACCATATTCTGTTCCACCTATAGTGCTATGTCCATGGCTCACGCTCATGTATTACGTGAAGTATGAAAAGGTGAGAACATCAAAAGTATGAAACAATTGCTTGGCTTGTCATCGGGGTTGAAAGGTTGAAAAGTTGTGCATGATTTGAATATTTTGTTGTGATGAAGATGGAGCATAGCCCGACTATATGATTTTGTAGGGATAAGCTTTCTTTGGCCATGTTTTTTGAGAAGACATAATTGCCTTGTTAGTATGCTTGAAGTATTATTGTTTTTATGTCAATATTAAACTTTTGTTTTGAATTTATGGATCTGAACATTCATGCCACAATAAAGAAATTACATGGATAAATATGTTAGGTAGCATTCCACATCACAAATTCTGTTTTTATCATTTACCCACTGGAGGACGAGCAGGAATTAAGCTTGGGGATGCTGATACGTCTCCAACGTATCTATATATTTTGATTGTTCCATGCTATTATATTATCTGTTTTGGATGTATATGCATTAATATGCTATTTTATATTATTTTGGGACAACCATTAACCTAGCCTAGGTCAGTCATCTATTTTTTTTCTTATTTTTTTATTGGTTAAAAGGAATACCAACGGAGTCCAAACGGAAAAAATCTTCGCGATGATTTTTCTTGGACCAGAAGAACACGAGGAGACTTGGAGATGAAGTCGGAGGAGCCGAGGCGGCACACAGGGTGGAGGGCGCGCCCCCTGCCTTGTGGGCCACCCGTGACCCTCATGACCTAATTCTTTCGCCTATATATTCAATATGTTCCCAAACCACTAGAGGCATCCATGAAAACACTTTTCCACCGCCGCAACCTTCTGTACCCGTGAGATCCCATCTAGGGACCTTTTTCGGCACCCTGCCGGAGGGGGATTTGATACGGAGGGCTTCTACATCAACCCTATTGCCCTTCCGATGAAGCGTGAGTAGTTTACTTCAGACCTACGGGTCCATAGCTAGTAGCTAGATGGCTTCTTCTCTCTCTTGATTCTCAATACCATGTTCTCCTCGATGTTCTTGGAGATCTATTCGATATAATACTTTTGTTGTGTTTGCCGAGATTGATGAATTGTGGATTTATGATCGCTTATCTATGAATATTATTTGAATCTCTCTGAATTCTTTTATGCATGATTTGATATCTTTGTAATTCGCTTCAAACTATCGGTTTGGTTTGGCCAAGTAGATTGGTTTTTCTTGCAATGGGAGAAGTGCTTAGCTTTGGGTTAATCTTGCGGTGTCCTTTCCTAGTGGCAAGTGGGGGCAGCAAGGCACGTATTGTATTGTTGCCATCGAGGATAAAAAGATGGGGTTACATCATATTGCTTGAGTTTATTCCTCTACATCATGTCATCTTACTTAATGCATTACTCTGTTCTTCATGAACTTAATATCTAGATGCAGGCAGGAGTCGGTCGATGTGTGAGTAATAGTGTAGATGCAGAATCCTTTCGGTCTACTTGACACGGCACGTGATGCATATTCATGATCATTGCCTTAGATATCGTCATAACCTTGCGCCGTCCCCCCCATGCAATTGAATGTTAATGAGGTAACTAAAAACCGTTTAATATCCATAAAAAATGTTTCTAGTGTACACAAATTTGTTCATAAAATGTGGTCTAATATTCTTGAAAAATGGAGAAATTTTTTTTTACAAAAAATATTTGTTAGGTTCTTCACGAAAAAACTCATTTTGGGAACTCGAAAAATGGAAAATGAATATGCGGAAATTTGTTTTTTTCATGAGAGGTGGATCAAAAACTTTTTACACCCAACCATTTGGTCAATTGTACATTAAATATGGCCTAGTATTTTAGAAAATTAATTTGGTCAAATTTTGCAACAAATATATGGTAGGTCCTTCACAAAAAAAACTCATTTTGGACAATAAAAAAAATAGAAAATTGATTTTTTGTCCAAAGAAAATAAAAATTCCCTTAGGAAACATTGTTCGTCATTCCAATATGCACCCTTGTGCACAATATGAGATCATTTGAACAAACTATACCATGAATGTGGCCATAAGATTGATTATTTGGCTTGAAAGCCATTGATCTCCACACATGATAGCTCGTTTCTGAGAACACTTTTTTAAAATAATTGCCGTATTACAAGTTTATTATTTTTCCTAGTAACTTGGCCACATATAATGACACAATGCGAAGGTTTTCTATTTTTTTTATTTTTTTTGAATTTTTCATGCCCGTTTCAAAATGCGGTCAAAACGGCGGGCATGACCGTTCCTAGCTAATGGTTGAATCTTGGAAAACTTTTGGTGTTTCTCTGATTAAATAGATACTTTTGTACCTAAAAATTATTTTTGGGAAAAATAAATAGCAAACTATGAGGCAGCTGTAGTTCAAATTTGACCCGCTTTCAACTGAATCGGCAGAAATTTGTCTTTTTCACGAGAGGTGAATAAAAGCTTTTGACACCCAACCCTTTGGTCAATTGTGCATTAAACATGGCCTAGTATTTTAGAAAATTGATTTGGTCCAATTTTGCAACAATTATTTGGTAGGTTCTTCACAAAAAAACCTCATTTTGGGCGCTCAAAAAATAGAAAATAATTTTTTTGTCCAAAGAAAATGAAAACTTCCTTAGGAAACATTGTTTGCCATTCCAATATGCACCCTTGTGCACAATATGAGATCATTTTAACAAACTATGTCATGAATGTGGCCATAAGATTGATCATTTGGCTTGAAAGCCATTGATCTCCACACATGATAGCTCGTTTCTGAGAACACTTTTTAAAAATAATTACTGTATTGCAAGTTTATTATTTTTCCTGGTAACTTGGCCACATATAATGACACAATGCGAAGGTTTTCCATTTTTTTGATTTTTTTTGAATTTTTTATGCCCGTTTCAAAATGCGGTCAAAACAGCGGGCTTGACCGTTCCTAGCTAGTGGTTGAATCTTGGAAAACTTTTGATGTTTCTCTGATTAAATAGATACTTTTGTACCTAAAAATGATTTTTGGTAAAAATAAAGAGCAAACTATGAGGCAGCTGCAGTTCAAATTTGACCCGCTTCCAACTGAATCAGCATAAATTTGTCTTTTTCACGAGCGGTGGATCAAAGCTTGTGACACCCAACCATTTGGTCAATTGTGCATTAAATATGGCCTAGTATTTTAGAAAATTGATTTGGTCCAATTTTGCAACAATTATTTGGTAGGTCCTTCACAAAAAAACTCATTTTAGGCACTCAGAAAATGGAAAATGATTTTTTCGTCCAAAGAAAATGAAAACTTCCTTAGGCAACATTGTTTGCCATTCCAATATACACCCTTGTGCACAATATGAGATCATTTGAACAAACTATGCCATGAATGTGGAATTAAGATTGATCATTTGGCTTGAAAGCCATTGATCTCCACACATGATAGCTCGTTTCTGAGAACACTTTTTAAAAATAATTATCGTATGATAAGTTTATTATTTTTCCTGGTAACTTGGCCAGATATAATGACACAATGCGAAGGTTTTCCATTTTTTTGATAATTTTTGAATTTTTTATGCCCGTTTCAAAATGCGGTCAAAACGGCGGGCTTGACCGTTCCTAGCTAGTGGTTGAATTTTGGAAAACTTTGGTGTTTCTCTGATTAAATAGATACTTTTGTACCTAAAAATGATTTTTGGAAAAAATAAAGAGCAAACTATGAGGCAGCTGCAGTTCAAATTTGACCTGCTTTCAACTGAATCGGCAGAAATTTGTCTTTTTCACGAGAGGTGGATCAAAACTTGTGACACCCAACCATTTGGTCAATTGTGCATTAAATATGGCGTAGTATTTTCGAAAATTGATTTGGTCCAATTTTGCAACAATTATTTGGTAGGTCCTTCACAAAAAGAACTCATTTTGGGCACTCGGAAAATGGAAAATGATTTTTTCGTCCAAAGAAAATGAAAACTTCCTTAGGCAACATTGTTTGCCATTCCAATATACACCCTTGTGCACAATATGAGATCATTTGAACAAACTATGCCATGAATGTGGCCATAAGGTTGATCATTTGGCTTGAAAGCCATTGATCTCCACACATGATAGCTCGTTTCTGAGAACACTTTTTAAAAATAATTATCGTATGATAAGTTTATTATTTTTCCTGGTAACTTGGCCATATATAATGACACAATGTGAAGGTTTTCCATTTTTTTTTGATTTTTTTGAATTTTTTATGCCTGTTTCAAAATGCGGTTAAAACGGCGGGCTTGACCGTTCCTAGCTAGTGGTTGAATCTTGGAAAACTTTGGTGTTTCTCTGATTAAATAATACTTTTGTACCTAAAAATGATTTTTGGAAAAAATAAAGAGCAAACTATGAGGCAGCTGCAGTTCAAATTTGACCCGCTGCCAGCTGAATCGGCATAAATTTGTCTTTTTCACGAGAGGTGGATCAAACCTTGTGACACCCAACCATTTGGTCAATTGTGCATTAAATATGACCTAGTATTTTAGAAAATTGATTTGGTCCAATTTTGCAACAATCATTTGGTAGGTCCTTCACAAAAAAAAACTCATTTTGGGCACTCGGAAAATGGAAAATGATTTTTTCGTCCAAAGAAAATGAAAACTTCCTTAGGCAACATTATTTGCCATTCCAATATGCACCCTTGTGCACAATATGAGATCATTTGAACAAACTATGCATCTTCATACATGATAACTCGGTTCCGAGAACACTTGGCTTAAAAGCCATTGATCTTCATACATGATAACTCGGTTCCGAGAATAGTTTTTAAGACATTTACTGTAGTCAATGTTTATTATTTTTCCTGTAAACTAGGTCAGATATAATGCCACAATGCGAAAGTTTTTTTTTGTATTTTTTAATTTCTTTCAAAATGTTGTCAAAACGGCGGGTATGACTACGGGTCTTCGGTTACCGGGAAGGTGACGACGACGAACTCCTCGCTCGTGACCACCTCCTCGATGCCCTGCTCTTCTACGTGCCGAGGTCCTTGCTGGCGGCCTTGCCGGATAAAAATCCAGAGCTTCTTTATTCAGTATTGCCGCCCCCGCCCCCAAAGTCGAGACATCGAATGATCCAAAAACCTAAGCTACTAGGACCCTAAAACCTAAAGCTAAAATGATCCACACACGCGGGATCCGACGACCCTCCTCACCGCCGACGACCAAGAAGTCACCGGCGGAGGGGAACCGCCGAAAGACGGCGCCAAAAGAGTCGGTTCTCTTAGCCAAAGAGATCTGCACTTTATTTTCAGCCGGTTACGACCTACTTAGATGGTCATGGACGTCGCACACATGTTCTCTGTTCAACTACTTGCAAACGAAAAAAAGTGCAATGTTTCCGTTTTTTTCTGGATCGCATTCTTGATTGGTTCAGAGGCATGTCACGCGGATCATGGATCGAGCACCGTCCGATCCACCCGGATCCAATGGCAGCGATCCCTCCTCACCTTCTCACCCCACCTAGCCCAACAACCCACAGGCCACAGCCCGCACTCCTCCCTCGTCCCCCGCGAACCCTAGCGCTCCCCGATCCCTCCCACCTCCCCTCCCCTCGCCGCCACCCACCCCTTCCCTCGCTCTCCTCCCTCCCTCCCTCCCCTCCGGCAAGATCCAGCGCGCGGCCTACCTCTCCTCGATCCAGATCGAGGCACCCCGCCGCCCCGCCTCCGTCTCCCTCCGTCTCCCACCCGATGGAGGCCGCGGTGGGGGGAAGCGAGGGGCCAAACACTCGCTTCCAACACACAAGGTCTCGGCTTCCCCTCCCATCGCCGCACCACTCGTCCGCTAGCTCCCCACGCAGGTGGATTCGGATGGAGGCGGCCGTCGCCGGCGGCGGCAGCGGGCTGGGTACCATGAGCGCCGTGCTCGCCATCTATCAGAACCGGGATCTGACACCATCCTCCAGTGGTGGGAATTCAACATCACCGTCATCAACAAGCGGGTATTCTAGGTATCCCCTTCTCCCCTCTCGCATCTCATCTTACCACTGCCCAGACCATGCTTGCTAGTACTATCTCTCTAAAACATATGTATAATTGCTACTAGAGGAGAATTAGCCTTGTCACCAGAGAGGGGTACCTGTTTATCACGATTTTTGCACCAGTTTATCATCTTGGTCTCTTGTACTGTACTTTGAAGTTTATCATGTTCTGAAGCTGACCCTTCAAATTGGGTTGCAGAGGAGGTATGGCTGCCGCGCAATGATGCTGGAGACTGTTGCCGCAGTGCCGGGGATGGTGGGCGGCATGCTCCTCCACCTGCGTCGTGGGTGGAGAGGTGGCTCCCTGAGGCGGCGCGGTCGTACGCGATGCTCGCCCGCCTCGACAAGCCCATCGGCACCTGGCTCCTCGCCTGGCCCTGCATGTGGTAT
This sequence comes from Thinopyrum elongatum, assembly GCA_011799875.1. Classification (NCBI taxonomy): domain Eukaryota; kingdom Viridiplantae; phylum Streptophyta; class Magnoliopsida; order Poales; family Poaceae; genus Thinopyrum; species Thinopyrum elongatum. The sequence goes on along the minus strand of CM022299.1, from coordinate 590,403,828 downwards.
GCTTGCTAGTTCCTTCTACTGGCATCTCCATCTCTCACCACCATTGCGTAAATTAGCAGGATCAGCTCACTGGAGACTATAGTAGAGAGCATACCGAGCTCACATTTTCAGATTTGCTGTGTGCACAAACAGATTTTACTTAAAAGCTCCCTGTAACCTTTTGTTTCATTGGTCAATCACGATAGCAGCGATGTCGGGGGAGCTCCCCTACTTGAAGATGCTGGTGCTCTTCGGATGCGGGGCTGTCCTCATAGGGGCTGGTTGCATGGTGAATGATCTACTCGATCGCGACATTGATAGCAAGGTGATTCTGCTTCTTCTTTTTCTGATTGCAGACAACACTTCAGATCTTGCGTGTTAGTAAAAAATGCCGTTCAGATTCTTGCAACCGTGAACATGAAAATGGATTGGCTGCAATTTTAAATGATTAAATCTGTCAGTGTGTTCTATGCTCACAGCTTAACCGGAATGTGGCAAAATTAAGTTTCTGACAGGTTAGCATAGTCTGGTCTAATATCTGGCTACATTGTACTCCACGTATTATTTCTTGTACCAAGCCACTCATAAATCCAACATGTAGACTAGTGAAGTCCAGCCAATAGAAAGCTGCCACCACAACCTCTATTTGCATGCATCGTTACTTAGCCACACGTATGCATTCTAATGATCACATACATGTATCTAGTTCTCCTCATAAAATATTTGCATGCATGACAAAGCTCCAACACGTACACTCTCATGCTTACTTAGATTAGAAGCATTCTGTACAAGACAAACTACTATATGCTAGTATTACTTACACTGTGTGTGTGGGGCACTCTCCTTTAATTTTCTAGCATGTTAAATTTAACATTCTAATATATTTCTTTGAAACAATAGTCTAGCATAACTTATTTACTTCATTTTTTAAAACAGATAATACATATTGAATTATTCATATATTAATCTAAAATAATAACCAAACAACTACAGGACAGTGGATTAGTAGCATGCATGTGTGACTTAGTTTTTGGTGTGTTTTGCTTGCAGGTCATTGTTGTGAAGGCCGCCACAGGAAGGAGTGGGGGATTTGGCACAAGGCCGGTGATCGAGTCTATGCTCTCTCCTCCATGGAAAGACCTAAATTCAGCTTGACAGAGAGCACACGAATGGTTTCAGCTTGACAGTGGGTGAACTAAGCCATTTTTATTTAGTTTGCTCTCTGCTATGCCAAAGCCATCATTGTGATCCTGCTGCCATCATGTCTCTGTTTCTTGTCAGTTGTTAGCTTGAATTAATACATGTACTTTTGGTTATGCAAAGGTAGGTTCTGCTGTTAGATCTTGTAGTTAGTTGTAGATGGAGTTTCTGCTTGTTTGAAATCCCAAGGACTGCCTGGTAGTAGTGTATAATAAGTAAGCTTTTAAAAGTATGGTTGATCGACTGGACCATATTCCATGTCTACTTTTGGTACCGTTTCACCCCTGATTTTAACATTGGCCGGCCCTCTGAAATGCGAATATATGTTTGCTCTGTTTCGTGCTGGCAACTCCACAGCAGTAGTGTGTAGGGACTCTGGAGAAAAGTTTACGTACTTAAACATTATGCTTAAAAATAAAAAGTTGTAGTTCCCTTGTAGTAGTATGTTTATGAATGGCTGCATGAAATGATTGTCCAGTACTTAAAATATTTGAATCGGGGTTAATGTAATCACTTGCTGCATCCTTTTTGATTGACCGGAGATGCTAATAGGAAAGCAAAGCAAATAGGAAAAGCATGTGCTGCTGCTTTTGCTTTTCCTCCGCACACTAGTAAAGCAAAGCATCCTATTTTGATTTCTTCATTCATGATGCATAAAATTCTGGTATTGTTAGTTATGGGTTATTTGATTATGTTCATATAGCTAATCTGCTGCTGTTGTGCATAAAATTCTAGGAAGGTCTGGCTGCAAGTTCTAGCTGTAGTGTGCTCTCATGTTGTACATGCCCCTATGTTTAGTAAGATTAAATTGCTACTATTAATGATGAATGTTTGAGTTTTGAAATTTGAAGCATCACCTACTTTCTGGTCCTGTAGTGTTTAAAACTGATAATTATGATGAATTGGTCCATATGGCCTTGTTTTTTAATGCCATACACATTCTAGTGCCAGATCCAGGACCTGGTCTTAGCATTCAAGCATACCTGACAATGGTCTAATTCTAGCTATAAAATGTAGGGGACAATAATTTGCAGCATTAATTAGGTCCTGCTATAATCTTTTTTAAACTTCTTATGAGATTGAAGCATTCGTTCTGATTTCTGGTTTGCTGGTTTGTTGATTGTTGTAGACAAATGTATGAAACTTCTTAACTGTGGACAACAACTACTTCCTTGAGAAGGACCAGCATCACCTATCAAGTATGCCATTGAGGTAATTCACCACTCCCTCCAGCACCAACTATGTATTTTCTCTAGTTGCTCTCCCAAGTTTTGTGCACACATTGCGTCAAGTTCTCCCTAAATGCAAGGGATTGTATATGTAAAACCAATTATGCAATACATTTTTCACAAAGAGATTAGTCTTCTTATTTAGCCCTGATGTTTTAATTTATGGAGTTGTTGCTTCTTTGGTCAGATTTATTTCCTTGCTGTAGGCATAAGAATAAGCTGATATGAACATAATAATGATACTCTGCATGCTATGAGTAAAGTGCTCTATTTTCTTGCGTCACCTTTCTTGTATGAATGAGTATATCGTTTTAACTATCCGGGGAACAAAAATCATTGTATTAGCTAAATTTGTGTTATCATTCTAAAGAACTTGTCCTTTTTTTGAATGGTCTGTTCATAATATATTGGCTCCAGTGTTTTGATTCTTCTCTTCTGATTCATGTAACAGGGCGACGGCCGAAGGCATGATGATAGTTCTATTGCTGTTCTAGTGTAGCGAAGGTGGCCTAGTCGACTATGGTCGCCTAGTGAGTCGTGCATACGGTTTCATCTAACTGTAAACTTGATGTAAATTGCTCCTATTGTGGAGCTTGTTATCTGATTGTAAACTTGATGCTGATCACATTTGTATGTGTGTTATATGATGTAGCACTTTGATGGTTGATAATATTTGAAGTATTTCGTGTGTTTTGTGTGCCAATTTAAATACTAGGTATTTATTTGCGTTAAATTAAAAAATTTTGAAGAATATTGCCCTAACGGCTAGGACACAGTACTAGAACCTGACAATGGGGACCCACCTGACTAGTGAACTCACTTTATAAAAAAAGAAAAAATGAAACTGTTAAGACAAAAAAAGCCATGGCCCAAAAATAAAAAGGCTGCAATGTTGGGCTTGGTCCATGAAGCTGACAAAAAATTCATAGGAAAAAATATATAAATGGGCTGAATTAATGGGCTCGGCCCATGTAAAACACCGAACTGGACCGGGCTGATTCTTATCCACGTCAGCTTGCCACGCTGGATCCTACATGGTCTGGGGAGGCTGCTAGTGACCAAAAATTTGGTCGTGGAACCAACGACCTTTTACATATCACAAAGAAGGTCGTTAATTTCAGTTTACGACGGCCAGCTTTTGACCATCAGTTTTTGGTCACAAAAAGGTCACAAATGAAAAACAATGACCATTCAGCGACCAATAGTGATGGTCGCTAGTTGACATATTTCTTGTAGTGTCATCGAGCCACTCGTGCGCTCCCCGGTGAGCTCCCCGTTGGATCCCCTCTCTTCCCTCTCGCGTTCGAGCCTCGCTATGCTGCCGTCATTGTCAGAGCTCCGCCACCGCTACCGAGCTTCCTGCCGACCACCTAGTGCCCCTCGGGCTCGGCCGAGCACCTCGTCGTGCTCGTGGCATCGTGAAGGAGCCGTCGAGCCCTTGCATTCGTCGACTGCGCACTCGTGGGCTCGATCCCGATCACCCCTTGTTCTGGCCGCCGCCTGCCGTTGCCGCCGCCTCCATTTAGTACCTCCCCGACCCCAACCAACCCTGCCATCGGTCGCGGCATCGAATGGCCAATCGAACGCGACCCCTCGCGCTCGTTTTGGTGGCCTGTGGCGAGATCCCGAAGGACGCCGCCGCGCTAAGTGGTCGTCGGTGGCTAAACGCCGGCTGGCTGACGTGTCCGGCACCGTTAACCCCTAACTCCGCCCCTGTGCGACTGACAAGCGAGCCCCACTTCGCTAATTAACAGCGGTTAGGTTTAATCACTAGTTAGTTTAGCTAATAAGTCACTGACACCCAGGCCCACCCCTAATTAACCTAGTTTAGCTAAAATAAACATTGATTAGCCCCTCTAAGAATGACATGTGGGGCCTGCAGCACTGTTGTTTTGGATAAGGGTTACACAGTCAGCTGCTGAGTCAGCAGGCTGGCCCACATGTCAGCCTCTGCTGACTGGTCCTTTGACCCAGTCAATGGGCCCACTGGTCAGCCTCTGTGCTGGTCAGTTGGGTACAAAACTGGGTGCACATAGCATTTTCATTTACTGTTTAAATTTGAATTTAGTAATTAGAATAATTCTAGAAAATATTTAAAACTTTGATAAATCATATAAAATAAACCGTAGCTCCGATGAAAATACTTTGTACATGAAAGTTGCTCAGAACGACGAGACGAATCCTAATATGGCCTCCCCATACCTGCCACATGCCTCTAGCATGTTGAACATGGAACTTTCCCCTCCGGTTCATCTGACCGATAATGGCCCGGAGATGGTAAAATATCTCCGGATGCTTTCCCGCTCCGTCTACAACGTGTAGCCCTTCGTTAGGTCTCCCCTAGCACATGGCTGCAACCACACCAACAACTAGCGCCACCACCAGATGCTGCCCCCACCGCGAGGACCAGCCGGAGCACCAGCCCTAGCCAGCCGCAGCCACCGAGGGCAGCCATGCGCCACCCGGGACGCCGGCGACCACATCTGGCCGCGCCAAATCGAGGGCCGCAGACACCACGGGCACGCCCGCGCGCAGCCATCCCCGTGGTCACCAGGGGCCACATCGGCCATGAGGCACGCATAGGAGCCCGCCGTCGCCGCCCGAGACCACGCCGTCGCGCCCCGCCGCCAGCGCGCCGCCATCCGCCGAGGAGATCGCCCGCGTCGATCCCACCAGCAGAGGGGAGAGAGGGTCCCGCCGCCGCCGCCGCCGACCAGGCTTTGCCCGGCGGCGCGCCCCGGCGGCGGCAAGGAGGAGAGGAGGGAGAAGGGGCGCGGGGCCTGTGACGACCCCGGCTTAATCGTGCACTAACCATACACGCAAATGCACACGATCAAGCCTAAGGACTCACTTGAAGATATCACAACACAACTCTAAAAGATAAATAAAGTCATACAAGCTATATATTACAAGCCAGGGCCTCGAGGGCTCGAATACATAGCTCAATGACATACAAGCGACAGCGGAAGCATCAGATATCTGGGTACAGATATATTACAGAAAAGGAGATAAGCCTCTAGAAAGGCGGGGTAAAATAAAATACTACGATCGAAAGGCGTAGGCCTCCTGCCTAGGACCCTCCGAATCCTACTCTTGGTCGTCGGTCGGCTCCTCGTAGTAGTACTCGCCGGGAGGTTAGTAGTAGTAGCTGTAGTCGTCGACGGGGGCAGCTACCTCAGGGGCTCCGTCATCTGGCGGTGACATAAGGATATGGGGAGAAAAAGAAAGTAAAGCAAACGTGAGTACTCATCCGAAGTACTCAGCAAGCAAGGATATACACTACATATGCAACATTTTCAAAGGGTGGCTGTATATGTGGACTAGGCTGCAGAAATGCTAGAATAGAGGGGGAGAGCCTAGTCCTATCGAAGACTAGCATCTTCATCAGTTTTGCAGCATTAGAAGAGTGCAGAGTAACATAATGTAAAGTAGTAGTAGTATCATCAACCTCGGCCAGAGATTCTTCCTCGACTCCCTGCGAGAAAGCAATCCCAGAGCCATACTATCCAGTTATCATCTCAAGTTCTAGTTGTACCGATCGGGATACAACTCCGAGTGTCCATTACCATAGGACAGGCTATCGATAGATTAGTTCTTCCCTGCAGGGGTGCACCAACTTACCCACCACGCTCGCTTAACTCCGGCCGGACACACTTTTCTGGGTCATGCCCAGCCTCGGCTAAGCAACACGCCGCAACCCGACCTAGGCTCTAAAGAGAGGTCAGCACGACGGACTAACCTATGCCCCCAGGGGTCTTGGGCCTTCGCCCTGGGAACCCTGCATGTTGCGAGGATGTTTCGGAAGCAGACCTAGCAACCCCTTATACAAGCGCAGTTGCGTTCCCAGTCCGATCCAAAACGGGCCGCTCCTCGCTGACGTCAATAGAGCTTCGGCTGATGTATACGACGCAGAACGCCCATACTATGCCCACGTGATGGTTAGTGCTATCAGGCCAGAGGCCCCTCGGATTAAATATCCAAACCGTTAGTGGATTAGGAGTGCGCGGTAACGAGCAGAGACTCACGATCGATGTGACCCCGTCGCCCTGTCTCAAGGACTTGCGGCAAGGGCTAAGAATGCCTGGCCACGCCTCGTAGTTATCTCGCGGGCACCTCTCAGGTCAACCTGACTCCACATCACTTCGCATTCATGCTCGCGCGGGTACCCCTCAGGGCTGACCCGTCTTTAGTATCATGGTTCAGTGTTCAGTCATAGTAACCAAAGTCTCCGTGTGTCTGACACCAAGGGGAACCCTGAGGAATCACCCTCGATGGGATCCCACTTAATGTTATCGTCAGGGTGAACGAAGGAGGAATCACCCTCACTTACCATGATAGAATAACTAACCTACAAGGTTATCATCAGAAGTGCTGACAAGGTATCACCCTTGGCACTCGATAATAATCCAGTAGTGTCAAGCAACTACGGGGATGTGACGTGCGGTGTCGGGGCCTGGTCTTCGATCCCGTTGCACGTGTCTTCTGATCATCCAGCGGGGCAGCCGGGATAAAAGTGGGGGTCATTGTCGGTCTCTACCCAACCTATTCTAAGCTGTTTGGGATAACAGGTAAGTATCAAAGCAGGTTACAAGTAAACAGGCTATGCAGCAGATATAGGATACAGAAACAGCAGCAATTCTAATGCAAGCATAAGAGAGAAGAGAATAGGCGATGTAGGAATGCTCAAAGGGGGGGCGCTTGCTTGTCTGCTCGACGGCAAGGGTCTGATCGTCGGGGACGTAGTCGTACTCCGGAGCGGCGTCTGCCTCAGGAGCTACGGCAACGTCGGGGTCTACCGAAAGAGAAGAGTGGGAAGAAACAGGTAAACATAATGCAAACAGATGCCACACAGTGCGTGCTATGCTATGATGTAGTGCAGGGTTGCCTGAAGTATGCCTAAGTCATTTTTAGTTACTATAGGATTAACGCGGGATTTCTTAATCGGAGTGTGTGCACTATTCATATACCAGAATCAGGCTCGGAGTTATGAGTTCCCCTACGTAGGAGGTTCTGATATGGAAACAGACGGCATGTTCAGACTTGTCTCGTCGTTCTGAGCAACTTTCATGTTTTAAGTTTTTCGATCTGAGCTACGGTTTAAAAGTTATTAATTTTCAAAGTTTAAATGATTTTTTGGAATTTCTAGATTTATTAATTCGAAATTAAACAGTAAACGGAAACGCTGGGTGCACCCGGTGCACTGCACCCAGTGTGCACCAGAGAGGTTGACAGTGGGCCCAGTCAACTGCACAGTCAGCAGTTGACTGGGTCAGCGTTGACTAGACAGTGGGTCCAGTGGGACCCACCTGTCTTTGACTGGGTCCAGCCCAGTCAGTTGGTTGACTGGTCAACTGGGTCCAGTGGGACCCAGTGGTCAGTCTCTGTTAGTTCTAACAGGGTTTTAAACTAATCTAATTATGTTAATTAGAGCGTGGGCCCAGGCTATCAGTGGAACAATTAGTTAGCAAATAATTAGCACTAATCCTAGATGCTACAGTAGTTGAGCCCACTGTCAGTGACTGCTTAGCGCCTAATTAAGCTCCTAATGAGCTGCCGGCTGGGACCCACCGGATTTAAATGGCCGGCGTGCGCAGAGGCACACCGGCGACCTCCTGAACGGCGGCGACGCGCCGGAGACGGCCGGAATCGCGCTAGAGGGGACCGTTTGCCGCGCGGCTTGGCCCATTCGAACAGGCACATCGCGCTGCGTCGACCCATGCCACGAGGACGAGCTAGGATGGTCGGTGGCTACGGTGGTGAACGCATCCGTGGCGCCTGGAGCTCGCGAGCTCAGCCGCGTCATTTACGGCAGCGAGATCACAGCAGGGAGTGAGGGGTTTCGAGGCAGTGCTTACAGCAGTTAAATGGCGGGCTCGGAGGCGTCGGGGAAGGCCTGATGTAGGCGAAACAGCGGTGGGGATCTCCGGCGTCCCGCAGAAGAAGAAGGCGGCGAGGAGGCGCTGTAGAGCTCGTCCGGTCGTGCGGCTCGGGGAGGAGGTCGAGAGCGACGGGGCGAAGCACGTAGACATCGCGAGAGGACGAGGGGGAGGCAGTGGACACGGCGTTCACGGCGACCATGGCATCGAGTGTGTCGGGTGACGACGGGGGAAGGAGGAGGGAGGAGATGGAGAGAGGGGAACAGAGAGCGAATGGGGGAGGGCGTCCAGGGGAGGTGGACGAGGGCGCCCTTATCCCCTCGCACAGCTGCTCTGCCGCGGTGTCGAGCCGTGGCCGGAGCGACGCGAGCTCGGCCATGGCTGTGGCGACAGCGAGGCGGGAGTAGGTGGGGAGAGGCCCACTGGTCGGCTAGGCCGTCTCGGGCCTCAGATGAGCGCCAGGTAAGTTTCTTTACCCTTTCACTTTCTGTTTTCTCTTTATTTATCAACAGAGATGGAAAAGGATTTAATCAGACTACCAAATGGTTAAGGAAAAATGTGGGACTAGTTCACTTAAATCCCTGCCATTTTTAGGCTCTGCCACAAAAGTTTCAGGGCCATAGAAAGAGGTTAGGCATTTTTTTTAAATTGGAAAGGCCAAATTAAATACTGCTGGACCAGTAAATAAAATCCAGAGGCATTTTGGGGATTCCAAAAATGTTGGTTTCAATTTTATAATTACCTTGGGATTATTTGCAACATTATGAACTATTTTGTTTTGCTGTTTGATGAAATAAATATTTGACTAACACTTTAAATTTTGAATTGAAGTTTGAATTATTTCCTAATGGTAACTTATTTTGGATGATCATTATGACATGGCTAACTAATTAGCTTGATGACCGGGTTGATATCTGGGGATGTTACAAATCTCCTCCACTACAAGAAATCTCGTCCCAAGATTTAAGTGGGGAAGTAAAGAGTAACTTCGGGAGAACTGCCCTTCATAGGGTCGATTATTTGGTAGACAACTCAGGGACTAGTGCAGAGGGAATCTCTCGAGCTGAAACTTAAGGAAATCATCGAGAGCAAAGTATGATGGTACGATAAGAAGTATCAAGCAAATGGACATTCGATCGATACCTGAACGAAGTGTGAACAGTGGTTCAGAGTACCGGGAGTAGATCATCTCTCAAGGGGTGGCTCGTGATAACACATAATGTCATTATCATAGGAAACTTCGGAATCAACGTTGTATGGAAGAGTCAGGTTCCGATCCTGTGGAACTGTGGAGGGGTGTCGATCAAAAGTAGTGGAAACGGTGACATTTTACTGGTCACATCAACAAGGTATGTCAGAAGGTATCTTGTCAGCTATGTCGTCAACATCGTTGGTACCAAGGGAGAGGGACGAAGAGAACCATTTTCCTGCTTGTTAAACGAGGCGGACCAATAGGCAAAGTTCTCATCCATCGGTGGTTACCGGAATGTCATCAACAATAGTAACACGGTCTTACTGACAGAGTTGTAGACCGAGATGTTTTCATAGGCAGAGAATTATTTCTGCTTAAATAAGCTAGATTACTGGAAAGGTTAAACAAAACATTGGAAAGGAAAATGTGTTTACACACAAGAATTGGGAGTATATCCTGTCCAAGGAAAAGCGGAGCATGATATACATGATGGGACAGCAAGTTCAAAAGCTTTTAGGTAAAGGGGCGAGGGATGAATCATGATATTACCCATGCAACGGTGTTTGGATAATTGATCATGAAACATTCGACAATGTGCCTCAAATGTTCTTGTTAATATTCGGAATACCACAGACATGCTTCGAGGTAGCAATAGCATGGTGTTTCAGGTAAGGTTTGGAGTTGAAGATCACAAGAATTACTCAAGGAACAATTTGCGAGAATAGCAAGGAGCTCAAAGTATAACCAAGTCATGATCAACATATGTCGGAAGAAAGACAAAAGCGTTGTCGGTGATAATGCAAATCATCGGGGCAAGGATGGCATTCCTAGCCATGAATTCAATGGACATCTCTGAGGAAGCCAAAATATTGGCAGTGAGCACGACACATTAGTCGAGGGGTTTAAAGAAGATGAAATCGATCGGTAGGATGATCAAGGCAGATGGAGTGAGATTCATGTTGTGTAAGCAAAATGATATGATGATGAAAGTTTAACACGGGCTTAGCCCATTATCAGAAATGTGCACTGGGAAGGAGAACCAGATGGCACAGTTTAGTTTAGCACGATAAAGATATAGCCGATCAAGCTAGGAATGACTTGAAGGATTATTAACTCATAATCAACGTAAATTACTTAGGGTTATTGAATCGGAATGCGGAATCGATTTACTTATCGGTGTTCTCGAGTGACAAACAACTCAGAACACAGGAAAATTGGAATTGGTGATCAACGATAGTGGATGAAGAACTCATAAGAAATTATGTAGTTCCTGTGACATTCTCGAGATACTAGAGGGTAATACTCGATGGTAGATCAGAATAGAGGTTGGAGAGGTAAGTTGACCTACAGAAGGCAAGTATTTAATTTGTCCAGGAATGGGATCACGGAGGAATATTCATGGTCGGAACCATGGTTGCGAAAGATCAAATCCCAGATACAAGATGGACTTATACCAAGGAACGATTGATTTTAAGAGAAGCTTCCATGATAAGTTCTACATCGAGTCCATGGGCATGAACACAAAGGTTCAAGGTCGACTCGCACTTTTTCAATGCATAACCTCTCATTCACTTCTCACTTTTTAGTGAAGTTGACATGTTGAAAATTTATCTGGCGTAATACTAGTAGAGTATGACTCGTAGAAGTTTCTGGGTTCTCGCAGATGGCAGAAGCATAGATACAACCCATCGGGACATTTTACGAATCTATACAACCATCAACCAATGCAAGGGACACGAGTTCAAAAGCAAAGTGTCGAAGTTAAAACAGGTGATACAATTCACCGAAGGTATTATGTATCAGGGGGAATAACTAACAAGGTTATGGAATATGGAAGACACTATCAGATAACGATCCACCAAAAGATCTGGCGGACCACAAAGGATAAGATTGTGAGTATCGGCACTCAATCAGATGAGGAAGGGATGCAAAGGCATCGGATTGTAGAAACATCAAAATAATTCAGCGCTTAAGCACAAAGGGGTTATGATTCCAAAACGAAGGATCAGAAGCAGAGGCTCGGATCAAATAATGAGTATGTTGGATAGAATTAGGTGGCCAATCTATCAAAGATTGATTTACCGAGAACTAGCTCATATCCAAAATGACGTCCCAGCTGGAAGGATGAATTAGTAGGATGGGAATGATGTTTGCGGGTATTCGCACATATGTTGAATCAATGGAATCAGAATGGTAGTGCCAGGGAATATCAACAATGATTACTTGACATATGGAACTAACCATAATGCAAGTAGTTAAGAAGAATGTTAAAAGTAGTAGGCTGCAAGGGATTTTTGGGAGATCGGATAATATTTCAAAGTGCTTTAGGAATCACAGGAACAACTGGGGATGAACGGATCCCCGGTAACATGAGGAATTAACCGCAGTGCGAAAGGAAGCTGCACGGCAGTAGGCTCAAGGGATTCCTGGTTTAATGAGGAGTATTTCGGGGTATCTCGTACATACAGAAGTAACTGGCCAAGATGATACAACGACAAGGATGTGTAGATATCCACGGGGATTATCGGTGTTCGAAAACTGTAAAAGCAGAGGGCAAAGGTTCTCGGGAAACTACGAGGAGTTTCTTCGGAGTCTTCTGATGATGACACTCCATCTTCTGGAATGAGGGGGCTCTCCGGGAGAAGCGGTTACGAGAACCTAGCGTTGGAGTTAGTAAAATCTTTAACCCGAATAGAAGAGAGATCAGAGTCCCAGAGTATAGACAAGGAATAAAAGATCCTAATACCACCCACTTGGCGACGTGGGCCCGTAAGCCACACAGCCAAGTTACTAAATCAATTTTTGACAACTAGCCTCAACTTCGGCCAAGGAGTTGGAAAGGGGGATTCCTAGAGGCAGTCGGCTCTGATACCAACCTGTGACGACCCCGGCTTAATCGTGCACTAACCATACGCGCAAATGCACACGATCAAGCCTTAGGACTCACTTGAAGATATCACAACACAACTCTAAAAGATAAATAAAGTCATACAAGCTATATATTACAAGCCAGGGCCTCGAGGGCTCGAATACATAGCTCGATGACATACAAGCGTCAGCGGAAGCATCAGATATCTGGGTACAGATATATTACAGAAAAGGAGATAAGCCTCTAGAAAGGCGGGGTAAAATAAAATACTACGATCGAAAGGCGTAGGGCTCCTGCCTAGGACCCTCCGAATCCTACTCCTGGTCGTCGGTCGGCTCCTCGTGGTAGTACTCGCCGGGAGGGTAGTAGTAGTAGCTGTAGTCGTCGATGGGGGCAGCTACCACAGGGGCTCCATCATCTGGCGACGACATAAGGATATGGGGAGAAAAAGAAAGTAACGTGAGTACTCATCCGAAGTACTCAGCAAGCGAGGATCTACACTACAAATGCAACATTTTCAAAGGGTGGCTGTATATGTGGACTGGGCTGCAGAAATGCCAGAATAGAGGGGGAGAGCCTAGTCCTATCGAAGACTAGCATCTTCAAGCATCTTCATCAGTCTTGCAGCATTAGAAGAGTGCAGAGTAACATAATGTAAAGTAGTAGTAGTATCATCAACCTCGGCCAGAGATTCTTCCTCGACTCCCTGCGAGAAAGCAATCCCAGAGCCATACTATCCAGTTATCATCTCAAGTTCTAGTTGTACCGATCGGGATACAACTCCGAGTGTCCGTTACCGTAGGACAGGCTATCGATAGATTAGTTCTTCCCTGCAGGGGTGCACCAACTTACCCACCACGCTCTCTTAACTCCGGCCGGACACACTTTTCTTGGTCATGCCCGGCCTCGGCTAAGCAACACGCCGCAACCTGACCTAGGCTCTAAAGAGAGGTCAGCACGCCGGACTAACCTATGCCCCCAGGGGTCTTGGGCCTTCGCCCTGGGAACCCTGCACGTTGCGGGGACGTTTCGGAAGCAGACCTAGCAACCCCTTATACAAGCGCAGTTGCGTTCCCAGTCCAATCCAAAACGGGCCGCTCCTCGCTGACGTCAATAGAGCTTCGACTGATGTATACGACGCAGAACGCCCATACTATGCCCACGTGATGGTTAGTGCTATCAGGCCAGAGGCCCCTCGGATTAAATATCCAAACCGTTAGTGGATTAGGAACGTGCGGTAATGAGCAGAGACTCATGATCGATGTGACCCCGTCGCCCCGTCTCGAGGACTTGCGGCAAGGGCTAAGAATGCCCGACCACACCTCGTAGTTATCTCGCGGGCACCTCTCAGGTCAACCCGACTCCACATCACTTCGCATTCATGCTCGCGCGGGTACCCCTCAGGGCCGAACCGTCTTTAGTATCATGGTTCAGTGTTCAGTCATAGTAACCAAAGTCTCCGTGTGTCTGACACCAAGGGGAACCCTGAGGAATCACCCTCGATGGGATCCCACTTGATGTTATCGTCAGGGTGAACGAAGGAGGAATCACCCTCGAGGTCCACACTTGAGGAGTTGCGCGACGACGTCTTTATCGGGGGTGGTGTAGGAGGATTCACCCTTGCTTACCACGACCGAATAACTAACCTACAAGGTTATCATCAAAAGTGCTGACGAGGTATCACCCTCGGCACTCGATAATAATCCAGTAGTGTCGAGCAACTACGGGGATGTGACATGCGGTGTCGGGGCCTGGTCTTCGATCCCGTTGCACGGGTCTTCTGATCATCCAGCGGGGCAGCCGGGATAAAAGTGGGGGTCTCTGTCTGTCTCTACCCAACCTATTCTAAGCTGTTTAGGATAACAGGTAAGTATCAAAGCAGGTTACAAGTAAACAGGCTATGCAGCAGATATAGGCTACAGTAACAGCAGCAATTCTAATGCAAGCATAAGAGAGAAGAGAATAGGCGATATAGGAATGCTCAAAGGGGGGGGGGGGGCGCTTGCCTGTCTGCTCGACGGCAAGGGTCTGATCGTCGGGGACGTAGTCGTACTCCGGAGCGGCGTCTGCCTCAGGAGCTACGGCAACGTCGGGGTCTACCGAAAGAGAAGAGGGGGAAGAAACAGGTAAACATAATGCAAACAGATGCCACACAGTGCGTGCTATGCTATGATGCAGTGCAGGTTGCCTGAAGTATGCCTAAGTCATTTTTAGTTACTATAGGATTAACGCGGGATTTCTTAATCGGAGTGTATGCACTATTCATATACCGGAATCAGGCTCGGAGTTATGAGTTCTCCTATGTAGGAGGTTCCGACATGGAAACAGACGGCACGATCTGACTCGTCTCGTTGTTCTGAGCAACTTTCATGTTTTAAGTTTTTCGATCTGAGCTACGGTTTAAAAGTTATTAATTTTCAAAGTTTAAATGATTTTCTGGAATTTCTAGATTTATTAATTCAAATTTAAACAGTAAACGGAAACGCTGGGTGCACCCGGTGCACTGCACCCAATGTGCACCAGAGAGGCTGACAGTGGGCCCAGTCAACTTCACAGTCAGCAGTTGACTGGGTCAGCGTTGACTGGACAGTGGGTCCAGTGGGACCCACCTGTCATTGACTGGGTCCAGCCCAGTCAGCTGGTTGACTGGTCAGCTGGGTCCAGTGGGACCCAGTGGTCAGTCTCTGTTAGTTCTAACAGGGTTTTAAACTAATCTAATTATGTTAATTAGAGCGTGGGCCCAGGCTGTCAGTGGAACAATTAGTTAGCAAATAATTAGCACTAATCCTAGATGCTACAGTAGTTGAGCCCACTGTCAGTGACTGCTTAGCGCCCTAATTAAGCTCCTAATGAGCTGCCGGCTGGGACCTACCGGATTTAAACGGCCGGCGTGCGCAGAGGCACACCGGCGACCTCCCGAACGGCGGCGACGCGCCGGAGACGGCCGGAATCGCGCTAGAGGGGACCGTTTGCCGCGCGGCTTGGCCCATTCGAATAGTCACATCGCGCTGCTTCGACCCATGCCACGAGGACGAGCTAGGATGGTCAGTGGCTACGGCGGTGAACGCATCCGCGGCGGCTGGAGCTCGCGAGCTCAGCCGCGTCATTTACGGCAGCGAGATCGCAGCAGGGAGTGAGGGGTTTCGAGGCAGTTCTTACAGCAGTTAAATTGCAGGCTCGGAGGCGTCGGGGAAGGCCTGATGCAGGCGAAACAACGGTGGGGATCTCCGGCGTCCCGCGGAAGAAGAAGGCGGCGTGGAGGCGTTGTAGAGCTCGTCCGGTCGTGCGGCTCGGGGAGGAGGTCGAGAGCGACGTGGCGAAGCACGTAGACACCGCGAGAGGACGAGGGGGAGGCAGTGGACGCGGCGTTCACGGCGACCATGGCGTCGAGTGCGTCGGGTGACGACGGGGGAAGGAGGAGGGAGGAGATGGAGAGAGGGGAAGAGGGAGCGAATGGGGGAGGGCGTCCAGGGGAGGTGGACGAGGGCGCCCTTATCCCCTCGCCCAGCTGCTCTGCCGCGGTGTCGAGCCGTGGCCGGAGCGACGCGAGCTCGGCCATGGCTGTGGCGACAGCGAGGCGGGAATAGGTGGGGAGAGGCCCACTGGTTGTCTAGGCCGTCTCGTGCCTCAGATGAGCGCCAGGTAAGTTTCTTTAGCCTTTCACTTTCTGTTTTCTCTTTTATTTATCAACAGAGATGGAAAAGGATTTAATCAGACTACCAAATGGTTAAGGAAAAATGTGGGACTAGTCCACTTAAATCCCTGCCATTTTTAGGCTCTGCCACAAAAGTTCCAGGGCCATAGAAAGAGGTTAGGCATTTTTTTTAAATTGGAAAGGCCAAATTAAATGCTGCTGGACCAGTAAATAAAATCCAGAGGCATTTTGGGGATTCCAAAAATGTTGGTTTCAATTTTATAATTACCTTGGGATTATTTGCAACATTATGAACTATTTTGTTTTGCTGTTTGATGAAATAAATATTTGACTAACACTTTAAATTTTGAATTATTTCCTAATGGTAACTTATTTTGGATGATCATTATGACATGGCTAACTAATTAGCTTGATGACCGGGTTGATATCTGGGGATGTTACAGGGCCGGCGGCGCTAGGGTTTCCCCCTCGGCCACCACGGGAGCGACGCGAGAGGGGCGAGAGGAGGAGGGCCGCAGAGTCAGACCTCGCCTCTTTCAGACATGAGATTCTTCTTTTCTGTTTCAGACAATTGTTGTATGGGCCATGCTACGCGCCGGCCGGCGGATCTTTTAAAAAGATCCGCCGCCTCGCGAGCCGTCCGAATGTACGAGACGAGCCGTCCTTCTTCTTCTCTAATTTCCTGCAACCATGGTTTTGTTGCAAAACCTCTTTTCTCTAATTTTCTGCAACAAGACCAATGTTACAAAATCTTTTCTTCTCTATTTTTTGCAACAAGATCTCTGTTGCAAAATCTTCTCTTCTCTAATTTTCTGCAACAAGACCCATGTTGCAAAACTTCTGCTCTATTTTTCCGAAACAAGATCCTTGTTGCAAAACTTCTTCTTCTCTGCAACAAGACCCTCGATGCAAAACTTCTTCTTCTCTTTTTTCTGCAACAAGACCCTTGTTGCAAAACCTCCATTGAAATAGGACCTAGCCTCTCCAGCCTCTTATATGTATTCCTGCAACAAGATTGTTGTTGCGAAAACCTGCAATAATGCCGATAGTTGTAACGGAGAGAGCACATGTGGTTCTTTGCAGCACCTGCGGTTTTTGCAACAGAGAAACGAAGCGAGTGGCCGCCGCCGATGTGGTGGGGTTGCAGCAGCTCTTGTTTGAGAAGAGGTGGGGATGAGATCCATGGAAAGAGGCAAGGGATGGAGAGTTAGAGATAGGAGATGGGAGGGTCAACGGGAGAATGCATAGCTGTTGGGATAAGGATAGAGTTGAGCGGTTGATCCGTTGATGTGCCCTACGTGGGACGCATGGCAGACGTGAGTGAGCAATCCGCCGGCTGACTGTTAGCGTTTTCCTTGTTGTATGTACCTTCTCTCTTTTTGAAAAGAAAAAGATCTTGCGTTTTCACGTGGTACCATCGAACAACTATTAATCGTGTTTCTATTCTGCTCATAAACTAACTTGGCACACATGTGAGATCGATCGATGTGACCGCTAGCTAGCTACTACTCCCTCCGTTTCCAAATATAAGTCTTTTTAGAGATTCTACAAGGGACTACATACGAAGCAAAATGAGTGAACCTACGCTCTAAAATATGTCTATCTACATTAGTATGTTGTAGTTCATTTGAAACCTCTAAAAGACATGTATTTAGGAACGGATTGAGTAGCTTCGTACGAGCGATTTATCGGATCTAGGTCAGCCATCACTGCCGCCGCGTACAAAAAACTCGCACAAGGCGTTCTAGGTCAGCGGCCACCGCTGGCCGCCACTTCGGCGGCTGCAGCATCGCTGTTGTTGCTCCTTCCTACCCTCCGCATTGTGGCTATGCATGCAACTTTAGCATGAGGTGATTGTATTGGCAATTGAAAGTTGGATGGTGATTGTAAGGCAGCTAAGCTAAGGATGAAGCTAGGTTTTGATCTTTTTCATATTTTTGATAGTGATGGAAGATCGGGAGGTCTTGTCCTTTTTTACAATCTGTCAAATGAAGTGGTGTTAAATTATACCTCGCCTAATTTTATAGATGGTTTTGTTATGGATGTCAATAGTGTGGCTTGGCATTTGACAGGTTTTTATGGAGAAGCAAATTGGGACATGAAGAACCTGTGGTGGACGCATATGAGAACCTTGCATAAGAATTCGACAGGGCCATGGATGATTATAAGGGACTTCGATGAAATTATGGTTGCTAGTGAAAAGGAAGGTGGAGATATCAGACCGCAACAATACATGCAGGACTTCAGAGACTGCTTGGATGACTGCGGGTTACAAGAAGTGATGACCATTGGTGATACTTTTACATGGAGTAGAGGTGTTATCAGAGAAAGGCTCGATAGGGCTTTATGCAATGAAAAATGGGCTGAGACATTCCCTTATGCGGCTTTAATCCATGAGCATCATGTCCATTCAGATCACAAACCAATTCTGCTTGACACAACTTATTTTTCTGTGGTCATGGGACAACAACCGAGAGGTGAAAGAAGGTTTGAAGCTCGATGGCCGAGTGAAACAACATTTAATGAGATTGTAGTGCTTGGGAATGAGCGAAGCTTGCAGGGGTGGGGCCCTCCCTTGCGGCTCAAACAAAAGCGGTGAAGGATGATCTGTTTCTTTGGGAGCGTGAGACCCTAGGGCCCAAAAAGAGAACTAATAAACTGAAGAAGGAGCTGGAGAAATTAAGAAGGGGACCTTTGACAAGTGAGGTATATCAGAAAATTAAGGAATCGCAAATACTCATTGAGAAGCTACTTGATCAAGAGAAGCTGACCTGGCTGCTGGCTCCTTCACGGTGACAGGAACATGTCTTACTTCAACAAGGCGGCAATGGCTCGAAAAAAAAATGAAATTGTATTAGAAGGCTCCTTGATGACTCAGGCGTTTGGAAGGAGGAGTTGGAGGATTTAAACTACATCATCACGGGCTACTTTAAAGAACTATTTACCTCGCGGGTTTCAGAAGCGATGAATAATTCACTAAGGGCACCATACACAGCCGATGAAGTGAAGAAGGCCCTATTTTCTATCGGTGATTTCAATGCCCCAGGCCCGGATGGTCTTCATGCGATCTTTTATAAGAGGTTTTGGCCCATGCTGGGAGACGATCTTGTGATGGAAGTTCTGAATACTGTTAATTCCAAGGTAATGCCACAAGGGTGGAATGACACTACGATTGTCATGATCCCAATGGTAAGTACTCCTGAAAAAGGTTTCGCAGTTTAGACCAATCGGTTTATGCAAATGTTGTTTATAAGGTAATCTCCAAGATGATTGCTGCTAGACTCAAGATTTTGCTTCCAGAGTTTATTAGCCAACCCAAAGTGCCTTCATTCCTGGGAGGGATAATGTGCTTATAGCATACGAAAGTTTACATGCAATAAACCAAAAGAAAGTTGGTAAAGAGGATTGGTGTGCGGTGAAACTTACATGCACAAGGCCTATGACAGGGTTGAATGTGTTTTTCTGGAAGCAATTCTGTTGAAGTTGGGGTTTCATGATGAGTGGGTGAAGATGATAATTCTTTGTGTCTCTTTTGTGGAGTATAAGGTGAGGTATAATTCAGTGGAGACGGAAACTTTTAAACCTGGTCGAGGTTTGCGACAGGGGGACCCATTATCCCCATACTTGTTCCTTCTATGCATAGAGGGATTGACAGCACTGCTATTACATGCAAAGAAAACGGGAGACCTTATGGGGGCCAAGGTTTGTCGAGACGCACCAGCAGTAACAAACCTTCTCTTTGCCGATGATTCCCTAATTCTGATGAAAGCTAATGTTCAAAATGCTGCTTGTTTGAAGTCTATTTTGGATATGTATTGTGCTGCTTCTGAACAGCTTGTTAGTGTGGATAAATCAGGTATATTTTTCAGTCTAAGAACCATGGTGAACATGAAAGCTGAGGTATGTTCCTGCCTTAATATTATGATCGAGTCTTTGAATGATAAGTATCTAGGAATCCCTGCAACACTTGGACTTGATAAAAGTGACAGCTTCCAATACTTAATTGATCGGTTAATTTTAAAACTCACTGGTTGGAAGGAGAAATGCTTATCTTCAAGAGGTAAAGAGGTTCTAATGAAGTCTGTTGCTCAAGCTATACCAACTTATGCGATGTCCGTCTTTAAAATTCCTAAATAAATTGCAAAGGAATCACAGATGCGATATCTCGTTTTTGGTGGGGTGATGATGCAACACACAAGAGGCTTCACTGGTTTGCATGGTGGGAGATGTGCATCCCAATGAAGAAAGGTGGCATGAGTTTTAGGGATATCCATTGTTTTAATCTTGATCTCTTGGGTAAACAGGCTTGGAGGCTCATTGACAACCCAGATTCATTATGTGCCTTGATCCGTAAGGCAAAATATTTTCCAGATGGAGATCTTATCAATGCAACTTTGAAAAAGAAAGCTTCTTACACATGGCAGAGTATTATGGCTGGAGTTGAAACACTGAGACGTGGACATGTTTGGAGAGTTGGTGATGGTGAGAAAATCAAGATATGGGAAGATTCTTGGATCCCGCAGAGCGCATCAAGAAAGGTTATAACACCTAGAGGAAACAATCTGCTGACTAGGTTTTGCAATCTTATTGATCCATCAATAGGGAATTGGGATGAACAATGGGTACAACAAACATTCTGGCATGTTGATGCTCACAGGATTATGGTTATCCCTCTTCCACTAAATGAAATGACAGATTTTTTGGCGTGGAATTTGACAAAGACCAGTGTTTTTACAGTGCGTTCGGCCTCTCATGCAGAATGGGAGTTCCAGTTCAGCCATAAGCTGGAGACTACGTCAGGAGCCTCTATCCCAACAGAAACATGGGACTCAATTTGGAACTTAACGTGAAATCTTCATTTGGAGGGTGCTCCATAGAGATATTCCCTGTCCTGCTATTCTGGCAAACAAACACTTGAAGATAAACCAGAGCTACCCTGCCTGTAACTTGGGCCCGGATACCATAAGACACCTACTATTTGAATGCAACGCGGCCGTGGAGGTTTGGAAGCTCCTTGGCATCGATGAGATCATCAAAAAGGCGTTGCTAGTCGATATGGCAGGTGAAGTGATTTTGGAGCATCTGTTGTGCCTTCCAGAGCAAGATGTCCAAGTGCTTGGGCTACCAAAGTTGAAAGAAAGTGTGGCAATGACAGCCTGGTACTTGTGGTATGAGCGCCGTAAGTTGACACACGAAGAAGATACACAAAACGATGCTCAAATTAATATGGCAGTGAGATGTTTAGCTGCTAACTATATTATCTCATACAGTCCTAAGGCCAAAGTGAGATGAGACACTTGGTTGAAACCAAGATATGGCTACGCTAAGGTAAACGTTGATGCGGGTTTTGATGTGGACATGCTTGAGGGGACAATAGGAGCAGTCATCCGAGGCCATCATGGAAAGTTCATTGCAGCTGCAAATGAAAAGATTGATCTTTGCTTTGACTCATTCACGGCGGAGGTAGTTGCAGTGAGGTTTGGAATGAACCTGACACGTATAGTTGGATGCAGTAACATCGAGGTCAACTCTGATAGTGTGGAGGTTGTTGCTGCCCTAATTGATGGTTACTCTTCTTCAGTAGCTTCTGCTATCTCTGATGACTGTTATTTCATGTCGCTTGATTTTACTCATGTCATCTATAATCATTGTAATAGAGAAAGAAATCAAGTAACTCATGAACTGGCTAGGATAGCTAGATTTTCTCCTCCAAATATCTGGAAGGACACCGCCCCGGATATGGTTATTCCTCTTATTATAAGCGATTGTACGATCCTTATGAATGAATAAAGGAAGAGAAAATTGTCAAAAAAGAACTTGGCACGCATGTGCATTTCAGCATACGGACTCGCAAAAATAAAGAAAAGTTGATCCATCATCTTAGCCGGTGGGGGATAAAGAAAAGTTTGATCCATCGACTTGGTCGGTGGGAGCAACTTTATCCAAAACGTGCCTCGGCCAGCAAATGCATCCAACGTCCTCCACCCTGACTTGGCTAAATCGCTCGCCCAAATTCCCTAACTCTATCTCAAATTCTATCTCAAATCCCTAGGTTGGCACTTGGCACTGCTGCACCGTGTTGGG
Source organism: Thinopyrum elongatum (assembly GCA_011799875.1). Taxonomy (NCBI): domain Eukaryota; kingdom Viridiplantae; phylum Streptophyta; class Magnoliopsida; order Poales; family Poaceae; genus Thinopyrum; species Thinopyrum elongatum. Next base: position 590,381,744 of record CM022299.1, on the reverse strand, counting down.
GCTGCCTCTTGCAGCACCTTCTTCTCTCTTCCTCTCACAACTCTCTTGTGATTACTCTTCTTCTATCAAGAACACAAGGACACACACAGGGCAGAAAACACACACGTACACACACACACATACTTCACCAGGGAGAGAAAAGGCTTTGCTTCTTACTCCCAGTGAGAACACGTGCACTACATGTTTTCCTTCTAGCCCTCATGGCTACTTTTCTCATTCATTTGCTGAACTTATATATACACAGGGAGCTGACCATCGCGAACCACTCGGCAGCCACATCCGGCCTCTAACACCAAGTCTCTAGGCACTACTCACGCCCACTCTCTCCATGCACCATCACATCCTGGAATCTCTCCATGATGTGGCTCACTCAGCTAACCGGCCACTACTCAAACAAGCACAGCTAGCATGCAGACTAGTTACCTTTCAGTGGCTCAATCTCTCAGTGCACGCCATCAACTAACCATCCTTTTAGCTAGGCCACTAACTAATCTCTCCATGTAGCTAACTAACAACTGAATGCATGCACTAACGACATGTACTACTTGACATTGACCGGCTAGTACTTGCATGTTGTGCACACATGCACGCTTCACAAGTCACATGTCAAGATTATTTCCAACACACCGAAGCTCTTCTTCACCGGTACGGTGATTCCATTCTCCCTAGCTTGGCACTACCGCCGTGTCATTCTGCGACGATGCATTAGTACTTATCAAGCATAGCATGGCACTAGTTTGGATCCTTCAGAGCTACCCTAGAGAAAGAGGGATAGGGCTAGGGGAAGAGGTGGTGGTATTCATGTCAAAAATTTACTTAGGTTGCAAAAATCCTGGATTTCCTCGTGGCACAAAGTTTTTTTTTTTGCAGGGACTCATGGCACAAAGTTGTCCCACCCTTTTGACTTCGACGTGCTCAAGGTGTGGATCAGCGACAACTCTGGTGGCGGTGTGAAGCTAGACGATAGTATCGGCAAAATAGAGACCAAGAATCATTAATTTGGTCGAGATGGATCATCAATGTCAGACATGTGGTGGGCTTTGAATGACACTTGACCTTTGGTTCCTTCGTCCGAATTTTATGACAGGCAAATGGGTCTTTTGTTGGGAATCGTTGCATGAAAAACAAAAAAAATTCTACGCACACGCAATGATCTATCCATTGAGATGCGTAGCAATGAGGGGGAGAGTGTGTCTACGTACCCTCGTAGACCGTAAGCGGAAGCGTTTCACAACGCGGTTGATGTAGTCGAACTTCTTCGCACTTCAACCGATCAAGTACCAAACGCATGTCACCTCCGCGTTCTGCACACGTTCAGTTCGGTGACGTCCCTCGCCTTCTTGATCCAGCAAGACGTCGAGGTAGTAGATGAGTTCCGTAAGCACGACGGCGTGGTGACGATGATGGTGAAGTGATCTCCGCAGGGCTTCGCCTAAGCACTACGAAAATATGACCGGAGGTGTAAACAGTGGAGGGGGGCGCCGCACACGGCTAGGCAGTTGTCTGGTGTGTGCTTGGCGCCCCCCCTCCTCATATATATAGGTGGGAGGGAGAGTGGAGAGGCCAATGGGCGCCCCAAGTAGGTCAGAATCCTACTTGGGCTCCTGCCCTTGGCCGCGCCCCCCACCCCCCCTGCCATGTTTGTCGGAGTGGGAAGGAAAGAGGGGGGGAGAGGTAAGGAAGTGGGAATCCTAATCCACACTTACCTTTCCCTTCTCCCCTTTCCTTCTCCTCCTTAGGCCGGCCCATATGGGGGGCGCACCAGCCCCTTGTGGCTGGTGCGTTTCCCCTCTTGGCCCATAAGGCTCATATCTATTGCCGGGGGTGCTCGGTACCCCTTCCGTTGACCCGATAAGTACCCGGTACCCCCCGAAACACTTCCGGTATCCGAATACCATCGTCCTATATATCAATCTTTATCTCTCAACCATTTCGAGACTCCTCGTCATGTCCGTGATCTCATCCGGGACTCCGAACAACATTCGGTAACCAAATCACATAACTCATATAATACTATATCGTCATCGAACGTTAAGCGTGCGGACCCTACGGGTTCGAGAACTATGTAGACATGACCGAGACACCTCTCCGGTCAATAACCAATAGCGGTACCTGGATGCCCATATTGGCTCCTACATATTCTATGAAGATCTTTATCGGTCGAACCGTTATGATAACATACGTAATTCCCTTTGTCCATTGGTATGTTACTTGCTCGAGATTCGATCGTCGGTATCTTCATACCTAGTTCAATCTCATTACCGGCAAGTCTCTTTACTTGTTCTGTAATACATCACCTCGTGACTAATTCCTTAGTCGTTTGCTTGCAAGCTTATGATGTGTGTTACCGAGAGGACCCAGAGATACCTCTCTGATACTCGGAGTGACAAATCATAATCTCGATCTATGCCTACTCAACAAATACCTTCGGAGATACCTGTAGAGCATCTTTATAATCGCCCAGTTGCATTGTGACGTTTTATATCACACAAGGCATTCCTCCGGTATCCGGGAGTTGCATAATCTCATAGTCGAAGGAATATGTATTGGACATGAAGAAAGCAATAGCAATAAAACTGAATGATCATTATGCTAAGCTAATGGATGGGTCTTGTCCATCACATCATTCTCCTAATGATATGATCCCGTTATCAAATGACAACTCATGTCCATGGTTAGAAAACCATAACCATCTTTGATCAACGAGCTAGTCAAGTAGAGGCTCACTAGGGACACGGTGTTTGTTGATGTATCGATGTAACCCTTTACAACGAACTCTTTATCACCTCCATAAGCGAGAAATATTTTCTTAGTCCTCTTAAGTAACTAAGGATAATTTTGACCGCTGTTCAGCGGTCTACTCCTGGATCACTATTGTACCCACTTGCCAAACTCATGGCAAGGTACGTAACAGGTTTGGTACACAGCATGGCATACTTTATAGAACCTATGGTTGAGGCATACGGAATGACTTTCATTCTCTCTCTATCTTCTGCCGTGGTCAGGTTTTGAGTCTTACTCAACTTCACACCTTGCAACACAGACAAGAACCCTTTCTTTGACTGATCCATTTTGAACTTCAAAATCTTGTCAATGTATGTGCTTTGTGAAAGTCCTATTAAGCGTCTCGATCTATCCTTATAGATCTTGATGCCCAATATATAAGTAGCTTCATCGAGGTCTTTCAATTAAAAATTCTTATTCAAATATTCTTTTACGCTATCCAGAAATTCTATATCATTTCCAATCAACAATATGTTATCCACATATAATATTAGAAATGCTACAGAGCTCCCACTCACTTTCTTGTAAATACAGGCTTCACCGTAAGTCTGCATAAAATCATATGCTTTGATCACCTCATCAAACCGTATATTCCATCTCTGAGATGCTTACACCAATCCATAGATGGATCGCTGGAGCTTGCACACTTTGTCAGCACCTTTAGGATCGACAAAACCTTCTGGTTGCATCATATACAACTCTTCTTTAAGAAATCCATTAAGGAATGAAGTTTTGACGTCCATTTGCCAGATTTCATAATCATAAAATGCGGCAATTGCTAACATGATTCGGACAGATTTAAGCATCGCTACGGATGAGAAAGTCTCATCGTAGTCAACCCCTTGAACTTGTCGAAAACCCTTTTGCGACAAGTCGAGCTTTGTAGATAGTGACATTACTATCAGTTTCAGTCTTCTTCTTGAAGATCCATTTATTCTCAATGCTTTGCCGATCATCGGGCAAGTCCACCAAAGTCCACACTTTGTTCTCATACATGGATCCTATCTCAGATTTCGTGGCCTCAAGCCATCTATCAGAATCTGGGCTCATCATAGCTTATTCATAGTTCATAGGTTCGTCATGGTCTTATAACATGACTTCCAGGACAGGATTACCGTACCACTCTGGTGCGGAACGTGTTCTGGTCGACCTACGAAGTTCTGTAGTAACTTGATCTGAAGTTTCATGATCATCATCATTAGCTTCCTCTCTGGTTGGTGTAGGCATCACGGGAACTGTTTTCTGTGATGTGCTACTCTCCAATTCGAGAGAAGGTACAATTACCTCATCAAGTTCTACTTTTCTCCCACTCACTTCTTTCGAGAGAAACTCCTTCTCTAGAAAGTATCCGAACTTTGCAACAAAGATCTTGCCTTCGGATCTGTGGTAGAAGGTGTACCCAATAGTTTCTTTATGGTATCCTATAAAGACGCGCTTCTCCGATTTGGGTTCGAGCTTACCTGGCTGAAGCCTTTTGACATAAGCATCGCATCCCCAAATTTTAAGAAATGACATTTTAGGTTTCTTGCCAAACCACAGTTCATACGGTGTCGTCTCAACGGATTTAGACGGTGCCCTATTTAACGTGAATGCAGATGTCTCTAATGCATAACCCAAAAAACGATAGTGGTAAATCGATAAGAGACATCCGAGATCGTACCATATCTAATAAAGTACGGTTACGACGTTCGGACACACCATTACGCTGTGGTGTTTCAGGTGGCGTGAGTTGTGAAACTATTCCACATTGTTTTAAATGAAGGCCAAACTCGTAACTCAAATATTCACCTCTGTGATCAGATCGTAGAAACTTTATTTTCTTGTTACGATGATTCTCCACTTCACTCTGAAATTCTTTGAACTTTTCAAATGTTTCAGACTTGTGTTTTATCAAGTAGATATACCCATACCTACTCAAATCATCTGTGAAGGTCAGAAAATAATGATACCCGCCGCATGCTTCAACACTCATCAGACCGCATACATCAGTATGTATTTTTTCCAATAAGTCATTAGCTCGCTCCATTGTTCCGGAAAACAGAGTTTTAGTCATCTTGCCCATGAGGCATGGTTCACAAGTATCAAATGATTCATAATCAAGTGATTCCAAAAATCCATCCGCATGGAGTTTCTTCATGCGCTTTACACCAATATGACCTAAACGGCAGTGCCACAAGTATGTTGCGTTATCACTATCAACTTTGCATCTTTTGACATCAATATTATGAATATGTGTATCACTATGATCGAGATTCAATAAACCATTCACATTGGGTGTATGACCATAGAAGGTTTTATTCATGTAAACAGAACAACAATTATTCTCTTACTTAAATGAATAACCATATTGCAATAAACATGATCCAATCATATTCATGCTCAATGCAAACACCAAATAACATTTATTTAGTTTCTACACTAATCCCGAAGGTAAAGGGAGTGTGCGATAGTGATCTTATAAACATTGGAATCACTTCCAACACACATCGTCACCTCGCCCTTAACTAGTCTCTGTTCATTTTGCAACTCCTATTTCGAGTTACTAATTTTAGCAACTGAACCGGTATCAAATACCCAGGGGCTACTACGAACACTAGTAAGGTACACATCAATAAAATGTATATCAATTATACTTTTGTTCACTTTGCCATCCTTCTTATCCACCAAGCATTTGGGGCAGTTCCGCTTCTAGTGACCATTCCCTTTGCAGTAGAAGCACTCAGTTTCAGGCTTAGGTCCAGCTTTGGGCTTCTTCACGGGAGTGGCAACTTACTTGCCATTCTTTTTTAAGTTCCCTTTCTTTCCTTTTGCCCTTTTTCTTCAAACTAGTGGTCTTGTTAACCATCAACACTTGATGCTCTTTCTTGATTTCTACCTTCGCCGATTTCATCATCGCGAAGAGCTAGGGAATCGTTTTCGTCATCCCTTGCATATTATAGTTCATCACGAAGTTCTAGTAGCTTGGTGATAGTGACTAGATAACTCTGTCAATCTTATCTTATCTGGAAGATCCCACTTGATTCAAGCGATTGTAGTACACAGACATTCTGAGCACATGCTCACTGGCTGAGCTATCCTCCTCCATCTTGTAGGCAAAGTACTTGTCAGAGGTCTCATACCTCTCGACACGGGCATGAGTCTGAAATATCAATTTCAGCTCTTGGAACATCTCATATGCTCTATGGCATTCAAAACGTTTTTGAAGTCCCAGTTCTAAGACGTAAAGCATGGCGCACTAAACTATCAAGTAGTAATCATATCGAGCTTGCCAAACATTCATAATGTCTGTATCTGCTCCTGCAATAGGTCTGTCACCTAGCGGTGCATCAAGGACATAATTCTTCTGTGCAGCAATGAGGATAATCCTTAGATCACGAACCCAGCCCTCATCATTTCTACTATCATCTTTCAACTTATTTTTCTCTAGGAACATATCAAAAATAGGGGAGCTACAACGCGAGCTATTGATCTACGACATAGATATGCAAAAACTATCAGGACTAAGTTCATGATAAATTAAGTTCAATTAATCAAATTACTAATGAACTCCCACTTAAATAAACATCCTTCAAGTTATCTAAGTGATACGTGATCCAAATCAACTAACCCATGTCCAATCATCACATGAAATGGGGTATTCATCAATGGTAAACATCTCTATGTTGATCACATCTACTATATGACTCACATTCGACCTTTCGGTTTCCAGTGTTCCGAGACCATGTCTGTACATGCTAGGCTTGTCAAGTTTAACTTAAGGATTCTGCATGTGCAAAACTGTCTTACACACGTTGTATGTGAACGTAAAGTGTATCACATCAGATCATCACGTGGTGTCTCGAAACGATGAACTTTTGCAACGGTGCATAGTCGGGGAGAACACTTATATCTTGAAATTTAGTGAAGGGATCATCTTATAATGCTACCGTCGTTGTAAGCAAAATAAGATGCATAAAAGATAAACATCACATGCAATCAAAATATGTGACATGATATGGCCATCATCATCTCGTGCTTTTGATCTCTATCTCCAAAGCATCGTTATGATCTCCATCGTCACCGGCTCAACACCTTGATCTCCATGTTGCGTCGTGGTCGTCTCGCCAACTATTGCTTCTACAACTATTGCTAACGCATAGCGATAAAGTAAAGCAATTACATGGCGATTGCATTTCATACAATAAAGAGACAACCATAAGGCTCCTGCCGGTTGCCTGATATCTTACAAAACATGATCATCTCATACAATAACATATATCACATCACGTCTTGACCATATCACATCACAACATACCCTGCAAAAACAAGTTAGACATCCTCTACTTTGTTGTTGCAAGTTTTACGTGGCTGCTACGGGTTTCTAGCAAGAACCATTCTCACCAACGGCAAAAACCACAACGGTGATTCGTCAAGTTTGTTGTTTTAACCTTCTTCAAGGAGCGGCCGTAGTCAAATTCGATTCAACTAAAGTAGGAGAAGAAGACACCCGCCAGCCACCTTTATGCAAAACTAGTTGCATGTTAGTCGGTGGAACCGGTCTCATGTGCGTGGACATGTAAGGTTGGTCCGGGCCGCTTCATCCCATAATACCGCCGAATCAAAATAAGACGTTGGTGGTAAGCAGTATGATGATCATCGCCCACAACTCTTTGTGTTCTACTCGTGCATATCATCTACACATAGATCTGGCTCATGATGCCACTGCTGGGAATCGTTGCATGGAAAAAAATAATTCTACGCACACGCAATGATCTATCCATGGAGATGCATAGCAACGAGGAGGAGAGTGTGTCTACGTACCCTCGTAGACCGTAAGCGAAAGCGTTTCACAACACGATTGATCTAGTCGAACTTGTTCCCGCTTCAACCGATCAAGTACCGAATGCACGGCACCTCCACGTTCTGCACATGTTCAGCTCGGTGACGTCCCTCGCCTTCTTGATCCAGCAAGACGTCGAGGTAGTAGATGAGTTCCTTAAGCACGACGGCGTGGTGACGGTGATGGTGAAGTGATCTCCGCAGGGCTTCGCCTAAGCACTACGAAAATATGACTGGGGGTGTAAACGGTGGAGGGGGGCGCCACACATGGCTAGGCAATTGTCTGGGGTGTGCTAGGCGCCCCCCTCCTCATATATATAGGTGAGAGGGAGAGGGAAGAGGCCAAGGGGCGCCCCAAGTAGGTCCAAATCCTACTTGGGCTCCTGCCCTTGGCCGCGCCCCCACACCCTGCCATGTTTGTTGGAGGGGGGAGGAAAGAGGGGGGGAGAGGGAAGGAAGTGGGAATCCTAATCCACAATTACCTTTCCCTTCTCCCCTTTCCTTCACCTCCTTAGGCCAGACCATATGGGGGCGCACCAGCCCCTTGTGGCTGGTGTGTTTCCCCTCTTGGCTCATAAGGCCCATATCTTTTGCCCGGGGTGCCCGGAACCCTTTCTGGTGACCCGATAAGTACCTGGAACCCCCCGAAACACTTCCGGTGTCCGAATACCATCGTCCTATATATCAATATTTACCTCTCGACAATTTCGAGACTCCTCGTCATGTCCGTGATCTCATCCAGGACTCCGAATAACATTCGGTCATCAAATCACATAACTCATATAATACTATATCGTCATCGAACGTTAAGCATGCGAACCCTACGGGTTCGAGAACTATATAGACATGACTGAGACACCTCTCCGGTCAATAACCAATAGCGGAACCTGAATGCCCATATTGGCTCCTACATATTCTACGAAGATCTTTATCAGTTGAACCGTTATGACAACATAGGTAATTCCCTTTGTCCATCGGTATGTTACTTGCCCGAGATTTGATGGTCGGCATCTTCATACCTAGTTCAATCTCGTTACCGGCAAGTCTCTTTACTTGTTCTGTAATACATCACCTCGTGACTAACTCCTTAGTCGTTTGCTTGCAAGCTTATGATGTGTATTACCGAGAGGCCCCAGAGATACCTCTCCGATACTCGGAGTGACAAATCATAATCTCGATCTATGCCAACTCAACAAATACCTTCGGAGATACCTGTAGAGCATCTTTATAATCATCCTGTTACGTTGTGACGTTTGATAGCACACAAGGCATTCCTCCGGTATCCGGGAGTTGCATAATCTCATAGTCGAAGGAATATGTATTTGACATGAAGAAAGCAATAGCAATAAAACTGAACGATCATTATGCTAAGCTAATGGATGGGTCTTGTCCATCACATCATTCTCCTAATGATGTGATCCCGTTATCAAATGACAACTCATGTCCATGGTTAGAAAACCATAACCATATTTGATCAACGAGCTAGTCAAGTAGAGGCTCACTAGAGACACGGTGTTTGTTTATGTATTCACACATGTATTTAAGTTTCCGATCAATACAATTCTAGCATGAATAATAAATCTTTATCATTAATAAGAAACTATAAAATAACAACTTTATTATTGCCTCTAGGGCATATTTCCTTCATGTTTCACCATAATTTTTTTCTTAGAATGGATCCTTGGCGTGGTACGCGGCTCAGTGGGTGCTAAATGGGTTCACTCAACCGTAGGGCATGGTCGAGCTCGCGCGCCGGTCTCCGTCTCAGCCTTAGGGCTGCTACCACACGACGCTATCTATCGGCAAGACAGAAAATCCCAGCGATTTTGTTGCAGTGGGATTCTTTCCAGGCCAAGGCTGTAAGCCATTCGACGCTTGTGCCTAATTGCACGGCGGTGTTGGCGCCGCCTCTCGCAGCGCCGCTCTTCTTCCTCTTGCCAACTCTCTCAGCTCACGGAAGAGACTCAAGAACAAGGAAGAACACCAGTATTTTGGTGGCCGGCTGCCTCACACAGCCGTCCCTTTTCTTCTATTCTTTTCTCTTGTCACAAACAAACATGCTTTGCCACACTTAAGTACTTGGACGCACGCACAGCCTGGGCACAACCACTTGCCCACTAACACCACCAACTAACTAGGCCATGCATGCACTATCCTAAGCCACTAACTACACACGCACACATGTAGCTAACAAGAATTGACCACATCTGCTACTATCGTCCTTTTCTCAAGGCGAGAACAGACTCTCCAATCCATCAGCTCAAACTTGTGCAGGCGCTGGATTCAGACCTTCGTGCATCACCGTTTCACATGGCAAGCCATCCTCACGCTGCAGCTCGGACTTCATCCATGCATGATCTTCTAACTGAAACCATCTGCTTGTACACATCACACTTAGCCCGTCCCGATTTAGCCTTGGTCGCGCCTTGCCGCTTCTCACGGCACCGCCGTATCGCACGGCATCGTTGGCATCTCACCATGCTCGCCACATCGCACGGCAACCCGGCATCTCTGCCTTCTTCGCGCGCTCAACCAAAGTTTCGACGACTAGCTACTCCTAGACCATCTAAGTTATATGCATAACAAAAACAAACTAAAATGCTGATACAATAATATCAAGATTAGTTCTAACATTCACCCCCCTAATCTTGATATCATACTCTTCAACACGGATCACCCGCAGCACCTTTTCAGGGACGATGTCATCGCAACACCGATCACCGCACACCTTCTTTTTGTGGTCGGCTCCGTTGCAGCGCCCGTCACCACGCCTTCTTGCCGCACGTGGCGGCCTCCTCTCAACGTGGACGGCACCATCTCAGCGCCGGTCACCACGCCGTCTTCGTCTAGCGGCATCGCACCGCAACCGGCCACCAGCGGCAATGCACAACCGCTGGCCTCCACCTCGTGCTGTCGTACTCCACCTCATATGGAGTCGGCCGCGTCACTGTCACCGCCTTGGATCGAGAAGGCTCTGGTACCAAATGTTGGCGCCGCCTCTCGCAGCGCCGCTCTTCTTCCTCTTGCCAACTCTCTCAGCTCACGGAAGAGACTCAAGAACAAGGAAGAACACAAGTATTTTGGTGGCCGGCTGCCTCACAAAGCCGTCCCTTTTCTTCTATTCTTTTCTCTTGTCACAAACAAACATGCTTTGCCACACTTAAGTACTCGGATGCACACACAGCCTGGGCACAACACTTGCCCACTAACACCACCAACTAACTAGGCCATGCATGCACTATCCTAAGCCACTAACTACACACGCACACATGCAGCTAACAAGAATCCACCACATCTGCTACTACCGTCCTTTTCTCAAGGCGAGAACAGACTCTCCAATCCATCAGCTCAAACTACCGACCTTGAGAGAATCATCGGACGTTGCGGGGCTTACAGTTTATTGTGTTGGAGGAATCCGAATTTCTGTCATGAAAAACAAGAAGACTTGTAAAGATGTCTTACCACAATAAATGTATCTTTTTTTTTTGCAGGACACAATAAATGAACCTAAACCCTCCAGCTCCAATTTATGAGTCACTTTAACTACTAGTAAACGTGTACTCCCTCCGTTTCTAAATATAGTTTTTTCTAGAGATTTCAATATGAACTACAGACAGATGTATATAGGCATAGTTTAGAGTATAGATTCACTTAATTTGCTCTGTATGTAGTCTATATTGAAATCTCTAAAAAGACTTATATTTAGGAACGAAGGGAGTACGTGCAATGCACCTCTATATGAGGTAGGTTAATAATTACACGTTGATATTAGCTAGAATATTAGTTGCATGGTGTGGCGCTTAACAATGCACATATCGTACTTGAAGTTGCTGGAATGCTAGCCTATTTGAGGCAGAGAGGAAGACGCTGCTTAATTAGTCAACAGATTTTAACTAAAAGGAGAGAGCAGCTACCGCGTGCCAAGAGCCGTTAGCTATCTCCAAACTAATCAAAAGAGAGAAGGGAATGATTCCTCCTGTAGGAAGCTCTCGGTAGTGGACAAAACCCTCGGACGCTTGTAGCGAGATGGGGACATCTCTGCGCCCGTATCTTCATGCATGCTTTCAAGATACAATATTGCATCCGATAGGAACGAATCTTCGAGACAGCACAACCGGATCTGAAGTATTACTTAAGGCATCTTCAATTCTGTTCTTAAACCGGACTGTCTACCAAAGGACCAGTCCACAAATAAGAATGCGGGAGCCAACCATCAAAAGCTATCCCTAAGCGTCCGCTAGTACGGGCAATTTCAAATTCAAGTCCGTCAGATCACAACATGAGCGGGGGATCACGTCAGCCCCTAATCACAATCAAAAAGGGACAATTATGCTTAGTTTTTAGGGTTAATTATCCTTTTGCCCTCAGTGGTAACCATGTGCTCAGTTTTGCCCTCAGTTGCGAATCGTGCTCAGTTTTGCCCATAGACTGTGCGCAACTATTATGACGAGGCCAAACAAGCAGTTTTGAGTCCATTCTGTCTATTGGCATTAGTGGTAGTGGGTCCGGAGCTTACACGTGGGACCGCGTGGACGTGTGTCCGGAGCTTACATGTGAGACCGCGCAACAACGTCCCCAAATCAATTCTAGGGTTCTAACCGGGCCACTCGACGCCACTCTGTCCCGTCCGCCGGCCGGCCGTCCTGTGCCGCCGTCACCAGCTGCGCCGCCGCCAGCTGCGCTGCCGCGGCCGCGGCCGTCCTGCTCCACCGCTACCTACTCCGCCCGCCTCCTTCCTGCGACGCCACGGGTGGGGCGCCCGCCACCTGCTCGACCAGCGGCGTGGCCTCCTTCCATGCGCCTGGCCGGAGCGCTGATAGGGGGGGGGGGGCTGGTGCACACAGAGGAAGTACGAGGGTGAACCCAGGGCGAAATGGCGAGCGGCGGCGACCCTGGAGTATTTGGCAAGGCAGGCATCGGGCCGGAGATCCGTCGCATCCACGACTGGGTTCCCGAGGTGTAAGTCACACCTCCTGTTTAGATTGAGCTTAGTTGTGCATTTCAATAGTCGATTCGAGTTGGTTTGCCCGGTTAGTTTAGCTAATGCTGTGCTGATTGTGTCTCTGTTTTTCATCGGTTAGGATGGAGTTGCGGTTTGCTTTCTTGGTGCACATTAAAAGGGACCGGTACATGTTGAATGCAAAGAATAAGAAGAAATTCCAAGGAGGTTTCGATTATCTGTTGCCAATGGCTTGTAATTGGAGTTTCAGACAATTTGGGGAGGTAATTTGCAGCCAATATCCTTGGGGTTTGCTTGATGAAGTGGAATACAAATACTACGATGGGGAAAAGAAATGGGTGACAGTTACTAATGATGAAGAGCTGGCTACCATGTTTGCTAGGCATAAGGAGAAAGAGAATTTTCATGTGAGGCTGCAAATTGATGTGCTTGAGCAGGCATTTGGACCTAGGATGGCGGGTGCACCTTCTCGGGCAGAACCAAGTCGCCGTAATGGCAGCTCTAGCCAGAACAGTTCAGTTAGTGAATGACGACGTGGTGGCTCGACAAGCGTGGGCACCGTCAGTAGGGTCCCCCTTGAAGTGGAGCCTGATGCCTACAATTCTGGAGTTGATGAAGAGAAGCTATATTCTGATGTTATTCAGAATTTACGACGGGCACCTCGGGCTGAAAACCAAGATGAGGCTGACAATGCAGTCCCTGTGGATGATGACGCGGTGGGTGAGGATGAAGATCTTGCAGCTGTTGAATGTGACCCTCTGAACCCTCATATGGAAGAAGGTACCGTTTTTGCATCCATGAGTGTGACGACCCCGGCTTAATCGTGCACTAACCATACACGCAAATGCGCACGATCAAGCCTAAGGACTCACTTGAAGATATCACAACACAACTCTAAAACATAAATAAAGTCATACAAGCTTTATATTACAAGCCAGGGCCTCGAGGGCTCGAATATATAGCTCGATGGCATACAAGCGTCAGCGGAAGCATCAGATATCTGAGTACAGATATATTACAGAGAGAGAAATAGGCCTTCACAGAGGCGGGGCAAAATAAAATACTACGATCGAAAGGCGTAGGCCTCCTGCCCTGGACCCTCCGATCCTACTCCTGGTCGTCAAATGGCTCCTCGTAGTAGTAGTACTCGCCAGGCGGGTAGTAGTATTGGTCGTCGGCTGGGGCGTCTGGCTCAGGGGCTCCGTCGTCTGGTGGCATCAAATGGAATATGGGGAAAAAGAAAGTAAAGCAAACGTGAGTACTCATCCGAAGTACTCAGCAAGCAAGGATCTACACTACATATGCAACATTTTCAAAGGAATGGCTGTATATGTGGACAGGGCTGCAGAAATGCCAGATTAGAGGGGGAAGCCTAGTCCTATCGAAGACTAGCATCTTCAACAATCTTCGACAGTCTTGCAGCAATAGAAGAGAACAGATGAACATAATGTAAAGTAGTAGTAGTATCATCAACCTCGACCTTAGATCCTTTCTCGACTCCCTGCGAGAAAGCAATCCCAGAGCCGTACTATCCAGTTCTCATCACATGTTCTAACCGATCGGGATACAACTCCGACTGTCCATTACCGTAGGAAAGGCTATCGATAGAAGTTTCTTCCCTGCAGGGGTGCACGAACTTACCCACCACACTCGCTTAACTCCGGCCGGACACACTTTTCTGGGTCATGCCCGGCCTCGGCTAAGCAACACACCGCAACCCGACCTAGGCTTATAAGAGAGGTCAGCACGCCGGACTAAACCTATGCCCCCAGGGGTCTTGGGCCATCGCCCCGGGAACTCCTGCACATTACGGGGCCACCGAGAGCAGACCTAGCAACCCATTATACAAGCGCAGTTGCGTTCCCAGTCCAACTCGGCGTGCGCCGCTCCTTACTGACGTCAAATAAGCTTCGGCTGATGTATACAACGCAGAACGCCCATACTATGCCCACGTGATTTTTAGTGCTATCAGGCCAGAGGCCCCTCGGATCAAATATCCAAACCGTAGTGGATTAGGAGTGCGCGGAAACGAGCAGAGACTCATGATCGATGTGACCCCGTTGCCCCGTCTCGAGGACTTGCGGCAAGGGCTAAGAATGCCCGACCACACCTCGTAGTTATCTCGCGGGCACCATCCAGGTCAACCCGACTCCACATCAATTCGCATTAAGCTCGCGCAGGTACCCCTCAGGGCCGACCCGTCTTTAGTAACATGGTTTAGTGCAAGTCAATCAACAACAGTATCTGTGTGTCTGACACCAGGGGAATCCTGAGGAATCACCCTCGATGGAATCCCACCTGATGCTATAGTCAAGGTGAACGAAGGAGGAATCACCCTCGAGGTCCACACTTGAGGTGTTGCACGACGATGTCGTTATCGGGGGTGGTGTAGGAGGAATCACCCTCGCTTACCACGACCGAGTAACTAACCTACAAAGTTAACATCAGAAGTGCTGATGAGGTATCACCCTCGGCACCCGACGGTAACCCAGTAGTGTCGGCAACTAAGGGGGAAGTGATGTGCGGTGCCAGGGTCTAGTCTTCAATCCCGATGGGCGGGTCTTCTGACATCCAGTGGGGCAGTCGGGATCAAGTGGGGGTCTCTATCGGGACTCTACCCAACCTATACTAATCAGTCTAGGATAACCAGAAAGGTAGCAAGGCAGGTTACAATAATCAGGCTATGCAGTAGATATAGGAAAACAGTAGTAGTAGCAGTTCTAATGCAAGCATAAGAGAGAAGAGAATAGGCGATATAGGCATGCTCAAAATGGGGGTGCTTGCCTGTTTGCTCTGGGGCAGGGGCAAAGTCGCCTGTGGTGTCGTCGGGGACGTAGTCGTACTCCTGAGCTGCGTCTGTCTCGGGAGCTACGTCAACGTCGGGGTCTAATCGAGAGAGAAGAGGGGGAAGAAATAGGTAAACATAATGCAAACAAATGCAACACGGTGCGTGCTATGCTATGATGCAGTGCAGGGTTGCCTAAAAATGCATCTAAGTCATTTTAGTTATTTTTAGATTTAATCTGGGATTTATTTACCGAAGTGTGTGCACTATTCATCTGCCGGATGCGGGTCCGGAGTTACGAGTTCTTCTATGTAGGGGGTTCCGAGAAAGAAACGGACGGCACGATCAGACTCGTCTTGTCGTTCTGAGCAACTTTCATGTTTTAACTTTTTCGATCTGAGCTACGTTTAAAAGTTATTAATTTTCAAAGTTTAAATGATTTTCTGGAATTATTTTTATTTACAGAAATGACTTATGACGTCAGCATGATGTCACTGTGACGTCAGCGGTCATCAGCGTCGCTGACCAGTCAAACATGACATGTGGGTCCAGTGGGACCCACATGTCAGTCTCGGTTAAGACTAACAGTGGATTATTTCAGTTAACAGAGTGATTAGAGGGGTGGGCCCCACATGTCAGTGAGACATTAGCCTAATTAATCAGTTTTATATTTATTTAAATGTTTTTCTTAATCTAAAAAGTGGTGGGGCCCGCGTGTCAGCCTCACTGGGTTGCCCAGTCAGCAATTGACTGGGTCAACCCAGTGAACTGGGGCCCCACGGGCGCACAAGCAGCGACCCAGGGGTGGCCCCAGGTGTGCCACGTCGGCTGGTGCCGACGTTTAGCCACCGACGATGTCGAAACGCGGCGGAGGGCGCGGGCCGGCGTCGGAAATCGCCTACAGGCCACCAAAAAGGACGGGACCGGGCGTGTTCGAACGGCCGTTCAATGGCGCGTTGAATGGTGGCGGTGGCCCGGCCGGAAACAGCGTGCATCGACGGCGGCGAGCTCCGCGGCGGGCGCCGGAGTTCGGTCGTCGTCGGATTCGTAGCTAGGGGGTACGGGAGAGCGTGTGCGCGGGCGCGTTCGACACCTGGAAGCAGCAGGAACAAAATGTCGTGCTCAAACGAGCATGACAGGGGCCATGGCCACGGCGGTGAGGCGAACCGCGGCGTCGGGCTCACGGCAACGGCGGCGAGGTAGCGACGGCGATCGAGGGGTCAACTGGGATGAGCAGGGGATGGCGTAGCTCACCGTGCGGCTAAGAAAAGCCCTCGTTAGGCTTAGTAGCTACAGAGGCTCGCCGGAGATGACGGGGATCGTCGGAGCAGAGGCGGAAGGGGACGGCGTCGCGCGGCGTCAACGGGGCTCCTCAGCTCCACCTGAATGCGTCAGGAGATCGAGCAGACGACGGCGGAGGCGAGGGATAGCTCGAGTGGTCGGGACGGCGCCGGTGGCCGCGGGATCTCGCCGTCGCGGCGACAGCTCCGCTCGGGCGTCGACGAGATCGAGAGGAAGGAGGAGCGAGAGGAGGGGATTTGTGGGGGCTAGGGTTGGAGAGGCCGAGGGGGAGCCGGGGTTGCTCTTATCCTCCTTGCAGCGGCAGCAGCGCCGGGGGATGGGCGACAGCTGCCCATCGCCGGCTCTGTCGCACGCGCGCGCTGACACGGGGAGGAGGAGGACGACCCAGGTGGGCTGGGCCTGGCTGCGGTGCTGATCGGGGCACTGTGCACTAAAGCCCAGTGCACAGTGCCTCACTTCTAATTTTCTGTTTTGTCTTCTATTTCTCTTTTATTCTATTTCTGTTTTATAATAGTTAGGCCACCTGTGCATTTTTGTAAAATGTGAGAGTTGTCCCAAATATTACAATGCAATATTAGCTCTCACCAAAAAGTGGTTTGGACAGATTTGGAATTCGTTTGTATTTGAAATGATTTTAAATGGACTTAAATATCCTATTTTAGTGCTGTTTCATCTTGTTGGAGTCACTTGTCCAACTCCAATTATTTTGATGTTGATTTTAGAAATGTTCCTGAATTATTTGCCATTTAATGAACATTTTCCCAACAGTATTTGATCAACTTCATATTTCACTTTTGAATTTGAGTTGATTTTCAAGTTTGAATTTGAATTGGATCATTAACCCATATGACTTGGCACTACAAATGGTATGACTTGGCATTATTAGCAGCTAATCACAGTGGCAATTACATAGGGGTGTTACAAGTTCTCCTCCTCTAAAAGAAATTCTCGTCCCGAGAATTTAGGAGGTAGAAGGAAAGAGGCCGGGATATTCTTCCCGAAGATGATCCTCGCGTTCCCAAGTGGCTTCATCTTCGGTGTGATTCGACCACTGCACTTTCAGGAACTTGGTCGTCTTCTGACGAGTTCGACATTTAGCTTCGTCGAGGATGCGGATCGGATGCTCCTTATAGGAAAGATCATCTTGTAGCTCGAGCATCTCATGATCCACTGCACGGTGCGGAGATTCCTTGAAGCACTTACGGAGTTGCGACACGTGGAAGGCATCATGAATATGAGAGAATTGTGGTGGCAACTCCAATTTATAAGCCACCTGTCCACGTCTGGCAACAATGCGGAAGGGACCAATATAGCGAGGAGCTAGCTTGCCCTTGGTTCCGAAACGACGGGTGCCCTTCATGGGAGTGACACGAAGATAAGCTTGATCACCAGGTTGATAGATCACACCCCATCGCTTGCGATCATAATTACTCTTCTGACGGTCCTGAGCCGCCTTGAGATTTTTCCGGACAATTCTGACTTGTTCTTCGGCATGTTGAATAATGTCCGGTCCAACAAGAGGTCGTTCCCCAGTTTCTGACCAATTCAGAGGGGTTCGACATTTACAACCATAAAGAACTTCGAAGGGGGCCATTTTTAAGCTGGCTTGATAGCTGTTGTTATAAGAGAACTCGGCATATGGGAGAGATTCCTCCCATTTCTTACCGAAGGATATAACACAAGCTCGAAGCATATCTTCAAGCACTTGATTAACGCGCTCAACTTGGCCTTGGGATTGGGGATGATAAGCTGAACTCCAAGTAATATGAGTTCCCATTGCTTTCTGGAAACATTCCTAGAAATGGCCAGTGAAAATGCTGCCACGGTCTAAACTGATTTCTTTGGGAATACCATGAAGTGAAACAATTCTGGAGATATATAGCTCTGCTAGCTGACTAGCAGTAATAGTCTCCTTAACTGGCAGAAAGTGTGCAACCTTGGAAAGTTGGTCGACGATGACAAGAATAGCATCGTGACCCTTCTGAGACTTGGGAAGACCAGTAATGAAATCCATCTGCACTTTATCCCACTTCCACAGAGGAATAGGAAGTGGTTGCAGAATTCCAGCAGGTTTCTGATGTTCTGCCTTCACGCGACGACAAACGTCACACTCGGCAACATAACGAGCAATATCTTGCTTCATTCTAGACCACCAGTACCTTTGACGAAGATCTCGATACATCTTGGTACTACCCGGATGGATAGATAGCGGTGTATCATGGGCCTCCTTCATGACTTTGTCAGTCATCAGCTCGAAGCGAGGTACTACAATGCGGTCTCGGAAGTACAAGGTTCCATCTTCAGCAATCGAGAAATCCCTGTACTTTTCAAGGTGAAGCTCTTTCTTCATTAGACCAATTTCGGCATCTTTAGTTTGCGCAATCTTGACAGCTTTCTCAAGATCTGGTTGTATCACAAGGTTATTAAGAGAACCTTGAGGAATGATACAAAGGTTCAGCTTGCGCAATTCTTCATATAGCTAGGGTTGAGCTTGCTTTACCATGAGGTTACTACAATATGACTTGTGGCTCAAGGCATCAGCCATCACATTAGCTTTGCCAGGAGTGTAGGAAATACCACAATCATAGTCGGTGATTGTTTCCAACCAACGCTGCTGACGAAGATTAAGTTCCGTTTGAGTGAATAAGTACTTCAAGCTCTGATGATCGGTGTAAATCTCACACCGATTACCAAGGAGGTAATGACGCCACTGCTTCAAAGCATAAATCACAGCAGCAAGTTCAAGATCATGCACTGGGTAATTCTCTTCATGTGGACGCAATTGTCGCGAAGCATAAGCAATTACTCTTCGCTCTTGCATTAGGACACAACCTAGTCCTTGGCGAGAGGCGTCGCAGAAGATCACAAAATCTTTGCGAGAGTCTGGAGGAGCAAGGACTGGAGCAGAAGTCAACTTGTCCTTGAGGGTCTGGAAGCTTTCCTGACATTTGTCTGTCCACTCAAACTTAACGCCTTTGTGGAGCAGATTAGTCAGGGGCTTGGCAATCTTGGAGAAATTTTCGATGAATCGACGACAATAACTTGCAAGCCCGAGAAAACTTCTGACTTGCTTGACATTCTTCGGAGGGGTCCAGTCAAGAATAGCCTGAACTCATTCCGGGTTAACTGCGATACCATCCTTGGAGATGACATGTCCAAGGTAGGTTACCTCAGAAAGCCAGAATTCGCACTTAGAGTACTTGGCATATAACTTGTGCTCTTGTAGTCTCTCCAGAACAAGACGAAGGTGCTCAGCATGTTCTTCTTTGTTCTTCGAATAAACCAGAATATCGTCCAGATATACCACGACGAATTTGTCGAGGTAATCCATGAATATGTAATTCATTAAGCGGGAGAAGGTAGCTGGAGCATTTGTTAAGCCAAACGACATGACGGTGTACTCGTATGAACCATAGCGAGTAACGAATGCAGTCTTCGGAATATCCTCTTCGCGGACACGGATCTGGTGATAACCCAACCTCAAGTCGAGTTTAGAGAACACCGAAGATCCTGCGAGTTGATCATATAAATCGTTGATCCGGGGAAGCGGATATTTATTCTGAATGGTTGCCTGATTGATAGGACGATAGTCTTGAACCAAACGGTTAGTTCCATCCTTCTTCTTAACGAAGAGAGAAGGCGCTCCCCAAGCAGAGGAACTAGGGCGAATAAAATCCTTCCTTAAGGATTTATCAATTTCTTCCTTGAGTTCAATAAGATGGTGCGGAGGCATCTTGTAGGGACGCTTCGCAATAGGAGTAGTGCCAGGCTTCAAGTCGATGACGAACTCGACAGCTCTAGTAGGGTGTATTCCTGGAAGTTCTTCTGGAAAAACATCCGGGAAGTCACAGACAACTGGGATATTCTCGATCCCATAAAGCGGGGAAGCATTCAATGCATTTAAGGCATAAATTTGACCCTCGGCGTTCTGAGTGATATGAGCATGGTAATTCACCATCTCATTCGAGGGGTGCAAGAGGTGAACAACTTTGGTGGCGCAATTGATTGAGGTGTAATGGGCCTTCAACCAATCCATTCCCAGAATAAGGTCAATCTTGGACGATTTCAGAATAATGGGAGACGCACTGAACTCCAACCCTTCGATTTCAACGGGAACATTATAGCTAACCGCAGAGGTTCGGCAACCACCCGCGGGAGTGTGTACCAATAAGGGTGTGTTCATGAATTCGCATTTAATGTCATGCATGCGTGCAAAATGTTCTGACATGAAGGAATGCGATGCTCTTGAATCAAATAAAACAGAGGCTGGTACTGAATTAACGAGAAGTGTACCCATCACAGTATCTGGTTGATATGGAGCTTCGGACATGTTGACGTGGTAGTACTGCCCATGACCATAAGAAGGTCTAGCATTGTTGTTGCGTTGCTGAGGAATACCACGGCCAATACCACGGCCAGCAGAAGGAAGAGCCAATTGATTCTGATTCTGAGAACAATCTCTAGCACGGTGACCTGGCTTGCCACACTTGAAGCATAGTCCGCTGTCAGGACGAGGTGCTGGAGCTCGAGGTGCTGGAGCTGGCAGAGGCTGCCTCGGTGGTGGAGGTGGCAGACGTGGTGCAGCATAAGAGGGCCTGTTCGCAGGGGCTGCTGAACGGAACATGCCTTGGGGAAACCAGATGCGTCGCTTCTGGGAAGACGAGCCCGAAGATGATCCCGCTTCTCGGGTGCGTCTGGACGCTTCTTTATGTTTCTTCAGTCCAGTTTCAACCATAATAGCCTTATTCACCAAGGTGGCGAAATCAGGGTAATCTTGAACAAGCAGGGCCAACTGTATATCATGATGCAGTCCTTCACGGAACTTCTCTTGCCTTCGTTCATCAGTAGGAATGTCCTCTTCAGCATAGCGAGATAAGTCTAGAAACTCGCGCTGATAGACTTCCACAGTCTTGTTGCCTTGAACCAGACTACGGAACTCAGCCTTCTTCCTAGCTATGACAGCTAGAGGAATGTAGCGGGCATGGAAAGCAATCTTGAACTCTGCCCAAGTGACGACAGTACCAGGCGGCAGAGTCTGTCGGTGAGTGGCCCACCATTGGGCTGCGGGACCCTTCAGAAGATAAGTCGCAAAAGTGACGTAGTTAACTTGGGCGACACCAGCAGACTCCATCTCATGAGAGATGTTACGCAGCCAGTCATCTGCATCCAGTGGGTTGACTGTGTTGCGGAAAAACGATGGACTGAGCCTCATAAATTCTGGCTGGGTGATGGATGGTGGCTGCTGATTAGCATCAGGACGAGGGAATTGCTGCATAATTCCCGTCATAAACTGGCGGTTGAGTTCAAACTGTTGCATCATCGCTACCATGTAATCAGGTGGTGGCGGCGGTGGCAGGTTGTTGTCAGCCATCCTGCTATTTCAACAGGGGTATTTCAGCAATAGCTTATGCAAGTGTTTAGCAATAAATATGATGTAACTCGATATTATTGAAAGAGTGCAATAGATGCTAAAAGTAGTCATTAAGACATACGGATCCATACACAGTCGGTTACAATCGGGCAGCATAACGGCACAAATTGAAAAACTAGACACACTAGGCGGCACGCAGGCACGCGGTAGGGAAGTACACAACATGACATAGCAAAGGCTACATCAGCGTCGGAGAAAACCACTGAAACGGGGTAACTGCAAGTGCGGACGACGAATGTTCGTCGCGGCAGGATCCTGTGCTCCATATGCACTCTGATGCAGAACCCGGCCTCGAACCGTAAGAAGAGGTCCACGTGCAGGCGTGTGACCTCCCACTGCAGGCCAATCAATACCTCGCGGCATCTTGGTCCTGCGTGGGTAAAGAATATACTCCGGATGTATCCCTGCACGAACAGCTGGTAGCAACTGTGTCATAGCCTCGTAGTAGCGTGCTCGAGTGGCGAACAACTCGACGGCAAGAGCCCGAACAGTGCGATCCAGAGCCTGAGTGCACTGATTCAGAATCTGCGGGTCGTAGCGTCGAGACTCGTACGGGGCACAGATAGCTGTGTAGTATCCAGTAGCATCTCCAACAGGTGCATACGGAATGTACCGAAACACAGAGTCATCCAAGCTAGCATTGTGCTCTCCCCGGAGACGTGCGACAGCAGAGTAGGCGGCATCATGGACTGCCATCTCAATCGTCACGCCTAAGCCATGGAAAAGGTGTAGCTCAGTGTCTGAGTCGTTCTGCTGATCATAGATCCGAACTTCAGCATAGTACTGTTCCTGTTGATCTCGCGGTAAACCTCATAGACCATGTACTCGGGATACTAGCGGTAACCCAGTCTACTCAGGAGGGCGATGAGAACAGTTGGAAATCCAGGGGCATCACGAGCCCAAGTGCGAAGCACTAACTGGGTTGTAGGCCGCGGTGGAAACAGTCGATCCATCTGAAACAGAGAAGTTCAGGGTTGTCATAAGACAACGAGAAATATAACCGATCTCAGAAGGAAAGGTTAAACAAAACAATGGAAAGGAAAATGATTATCAGACTAATCAGATCAACGTCAGGGAAATCGCACTGAATCTAGCTCTCCGGGTGGATAGAATTAACGAGATCCTAAATGTCGGTATTAGTAAATTTTATTAAACCCGAATAGATGAGAGATTAGAATCCCAGAGTAAAGACGAGGAATAAAAGATCCTAATACCACCCAGTTGGCGACGTGGGCCCATAAGCCACACAGCCAAGTTAGTAAAACAGTTTTGGACCACTAGACTCAACTTTGGCCAAGGAATTGGGAAGGGGGATAACTAGAGGCAGTCGGCTCTGATACCAACCTGTGACGACCCCGGCTTAATCGTGCACTAACCATACACGCAAATGCGCACGATCAAGCCTAAGGACTCACTTGAAGATATCACAACACAACTCTAAAACATAAATAAAGTCATACAAGCTTTATATTACAAGCCAGGGCCTCGAGGGCTCGAATACATAGCTCGATGGCATACAAGCGTCAGCAGAAGCATCAGATATATGAGTACAGATATATTACAGAGAGAGAAATAGGCCTTCACAGAGGTGGGGCAAAATAAAATACTACGATCCAAAGGCGTAGGCCTCCTGCCCTAGACCCTCCGATCCTACTCCTGGTCGTCAAACGGCTCCTCGTAGTAGTAGTACTCGCCAGGCTGGTAGTAGTACTGGTCGTCGGCTGGGGCGTCTGGCTCAGGGGCTCCGTCGTATGGTGGCATCAAATGGAATATGGGGGAAAAAGAAAGTAAAGCAAACATGAGTACTCATCCGAAGTACTCAGCAAGCAAGGATCTACACTACATATGCAACATTTTCAAAGGAATGGCTGTATATGTGGACTGGGCTGCAGAAATGCCAGATTAGAGGTGGAAGCCTAGTCCTATCGAAGACTAGCATCTTCAACAATCTTCGACAGTCTTGCAGCAATAGAATAGAACAGATGAACATAATGTAAAGTAGTAGTAGTATCATCAACCTCGACCTGAGATCCTTTCTCGACTCCCTGCGAGAAAGCAATCCCAGAGCCGTACTATCCAGTTCTCATCACATATTCTACTTGTACCGATCGGGATACAACTCCGAGTGTCCATTACCGTAGGACAGGCTATCGATAGAAGTTTCTTCCCTGCAGGGGTGCACCAACTTACCCACCATGCTCGCTTAACTCCGGCCGGACACACTTTTCTGGGTCATGCCCGGCCTCGGCTAAGCAACACGCCGCAACCCGACCTAGGCTTATAAGAGAGGTCAGCACGCCGGACTAAACCTATGCCCCCAGGGGTCTTGGGCCATCGCCCCGGGAACTCCTGCATGTTACGGGGCCACCGAGAGCAGACCTAGCAACCCCTTATACAAGCGCGGTTGCATTCCCAGTCCAACTCGGCGTGCGCCGCTCCTTACTGACGTCAAATAAGCTTCGGCTGATGTATACGACGCAGAACGCCCATACTATGTCCACGTGATGGTTAGTGCTATCAGGCAAGAGGCCCCTCGGATCAAATATCCAAACCGTAGTGGATTAGGAGCACGCGGAAACGAGCAGAGACTCACGATCGATGTGACCCCGTCACCCCGTCTCGAGGACTAGCGGCAAGGGCTAAGAATGCCCGGCCACGCCTCGTAGTTATCTCGCGGGCACCATCCAGGTCAACCTGACTCCACATCAATTCGCATTAAGCTCGCCCGGGTACCCCTCAGGGCCGACCCGTCTTTAGTAACATGGTTTAGTTCAAGTCAATCAACAACAGTATCTGTGTGTCTGACACCAGGGGAATCCTGAGGAATCACCCTCGATGGAATCCCACCTGATGTTATAGTCAAGGTGAAGGAAGGAGGAATCACCCTCGAGGTTCACACTTGAGGTGTTGCGCGACGATGTCGTTATCGGGGGTGGTGTAGGAGGAATCACCCTCGCTTACCACGACCGAGTAACTAACCTACAAGGTTAACATCAGAAGTGCTGATGTGGTATCACACTCGGCACCCGATGGTAACGCAGTAGTGTCGGCAACTAAGGGGGAAACGATGTGCGGTGCCAGGGTCTAGTCTTCAATCCCGATGAGCGGGTCTTCTGACATCCAGCGCGGCAGTCGGGATCAAGTGGGGGTCTCTGTCGGGACTCTACCCAGCCTATACTAATCAGTCTAGGATAACCAGAAAGGTAGCAAGGCAAGTTACAATAATCAGGCTATGTAGTAGATATAGGAAAACAGTAGTAGTAGCAGTTCTAATGCAAGCATAAGAGAGAAGAGAATAGGCGATATAGGCATGTTCAAAATGGGGGTGCTTGCATGTTTGCTCTGGGGCAAGGGCAAAGTCGCCTGTGGTGTCGTCGGGGACGTAGTCGTACTCCTGAGCTGCGTCTGCCTCGGGAGCTACGTCAACATCGGGGTCTAATCGAGAGAGAAGAGGGGGAAGAAACAGGTAAACATAATGCAAACAAATGCAACACGGTGCGTGCTATGCTATGATGCAGTGCAGGGTTGCCTAAAAATGCATCTAAGTCATTTTAGTTATTTTTAGATTTAATCTGGGATTTATTTACCGAAGTGTGTGCACTATTTATCTGCCGGATACGGGTCCGGAGTTACGAGTTCTTCTACGTAGGGGGTTCCGACAAAGAAACGGACGGCACGATCAGACTCGTCTCGTCGTTCTGAGCAACTTTCATGTTTTAACTTTTTCGATCTGAGCTACGGTTTAAAAGTTATTAATTTTCAAAGTTTAAATGATTTTCTGGAATTATTTTTATTTACAGAAATGAATTATGATGTCAGCATGACGTCACTGTGACGTCAGCGGTCATCAGCGTCGCTGACCAGTCAAATATGACATGTGGGTCCAGTGGGACCCACATATCAGTCTCTGTTAAGACTATCAGTGGATTATTTCAGTTAACAGAGTGATTAGAGGGGTGGGCCCCACATGTCAGTGAGACATTAGCCTAATTAATCAGTTTTATATTTATTTAAATGTTTTTCTTAATCTAAATAGTGGTGGGGCCCGCGTGTCAGCCTCACTGGGTTGCCCAGTCAGCAGTTGACTGGGTCAACCCAGTCAACTGGAGCCCCACGGGCCCGCAGGCAGCGACCCAGGGGTGGCCCCATGTGTGCCACGTCGGCTGCGGCTGACGTTTAGCCGCCGGCGACGTCGAAACGCAGCGGAGGGCGCGGCCCGGCGTCGGAAATCGCCTACAGGCCACCAAAAAGGACGGGACCGGGCGCGTTCGAACGGCCGTTCAATGGCACGTTGAATGGTGGCGGTGGCCCGACCGGAAACAGCATGCATCGACGGCGGCAAGCTCCGCGGCGGGCGCCGGAGTTCGGTCGTCGTCGGATTCGTAGCTAGAGGGTACAGGAGAGCGCGTGCGCGGGCGCGTTCGACTCCTGGAAGCAGCAGGAACAAAATGCCGTGCTCAAACGAGCACGACAGGGGCCATGGCCACGGCGGCGAGGCGAACCGCGGCGTCGGGCTCACGGCAACGGCGGCGAGGTAGCTACGGCGATCGAGGGGTCAACTGGGATGAGTAGGGGATGGCGTAGCTCACCGTGCGGCTAAGAAAAGCCCTCGTTAGGCTTAGTAGCTGCAGAGGCTCGCCGGAGACGACGGTTATCGTCGGAGCAGAGGCGGAATGGGACGGCGTCGCGCGGCGTCAGCGGGGCTCCTCAGCTCCACCTGAATGCGTTAGGAGATCGAGCAGACGACGGCGGAGGCGAGGGATAGCTCGAGTGGTCGGGACGGCGCCGGTGGCCGCGGGATCTCGCCATCACGGCGACAGCTCCGCTCGGGCGTCGACGAGATCGAGAGGAAGGAGGAGCAAGAGGAGGGGATTTGTGGGGGCTAGGGTTGGAGAGGCCGAGGGGGAGCCGGGGTTGCTCTTATCCTCCTCGCAGCGGCAGCAGCGCCGGGGGATGGGCGATAGCTGCCAATCGCCGGCTCTGGCGCACGCGCGCTGACACGGTGAGGAGGAGGACGACCCAGGTGTGCTGGGCCTGGCCTGCGGTGCTGATCGGGGCACCGTGCACTAAAGCCCAGTGCACAGTGCATCGCTTTTACTTTTCTATTTTGTCTTCTATTTCTCTTTTATTCTATTTCTGTTTTATAATAGTTAGGCCACCTGTGCATTTTTGTAAAATGTGAGAGTTGTCCCAAATATTACAATGCAATATTAGCTCTCACCAAAAAGTGGTTTGGACAGATTTGGAATTCATTTGTATTTGAAATGATTTTAAATGGACTTAAATATCCTGTTTTCGTGCTGTTTCATCTTGTTGGAGTCACTTGTCCAACTCCAATTATTTTGACGTTGATTTTAGAAATGTTCCTGGATTATTTGCCATTTAATGAACATTTTCCCAACAGTATTTGATCAACTTCATATTTCACTTTTGAATTTGAGTTGATTTTAAAGTTTGAATTTGAACTGGATCATTAACCCATATGACTTGGCACTGCAAATGGTATGACTTGGCATTATTAGCAGCTGATCACAGTGGCAATTACATAGGGGTGTTACAATAAGTGAGTGTAGAAATGCACTTGTGACATACTGCATCAAGGTAGAACATACTTTCAAAGTTGACAAGAGCGATCAAGTACGTTAAAGAGTGCACTGTCCGACTGAGGGTTGTCCATGGAGGATGCTCGCATCTAAAATGCGAAATAGCACGAATGTTCAGGTCAAAGTGAACCCTTTTAAGTACACATGCCAGGAATCAACCCTTATGAAGGATACAATCAGTAGAGCCAAGTAAAGATGGGTGGCAGAAGAAGTAAAGAAGTGGGTGAAAGAAAACCAGCAAGTGGGTCCAAAGGAATTGCA
The DNA here is from genome assembly GCA_011799875.1 of Thinopyrum elongatum. Taxonomy (NCBI): domain Eukaryota; kingdom Viridiplantae; phylum Streptophyta; class Magnoliopsida; order Poales; family Poaceae; genus Thinopyrum; species Thinopyrum elongatum. The sequence continues at coordinate 590,353,800 of CM022299.1, read as the reverse complement.
GAAGAACATCAAAGGCAAGTTCAAGATACAGTTAACATACATGAGGTTGTTCAATGGTAAACAACATGCTATGGATTCTATTTATGGTAACTGTCAGGAAAGTTTTCAATTGTTGTATTCATTCAAAGGTGAAGTGGAGAGGACCAGCCCAACTAGTATTGTAGATATTGACCACCACACCGTGGAGTACACATTGAGGGGAGTGACAAAGACCAAGGAATGCTTTAGGAGGGTTTTTGTCTGCTTTGAGGCTTATCGCCGGGGTTTTTTGGCAGGCTGCAGGCCTTATTTGGCTATTGATGCTACTTTTCTCACAGGGAGGATTAAAGGACAGTTAGTAGCAACTTGTGCAGTTGATGCACACAGTTTCGTATTTCCAGTTGCGTACGGTGTGCTGGAGACAGAGTCTGAGGAGAACTGGACTTGGTTTTCGCATAATCTGCGCCGGGCTATTGCACATCCCAATGGGTTGGTAATTCATACAGATGCCTGCAAAGGTTTAGAAGTGGCCGTGAACAATGTGTTCCCTGGAGTAGACCATAGGGGGAATGCTTGCGTCACCTTGCTGCAAATTTTGTGAAGAAATTCAAAGGAAAGTTGTATACCGACAATTTATGGCCAGCATCTTTGACTTGCAGTGTGAAGAAGCACAACTACAACTTGAGGTAGTTATACACGAATCCCAAAGTGAAGGAATACTTGGAAATACACCACTCCAAATTATGGGCCAGAAGCCAATTCAGTGAACTGAGCAAAGTTGACTATGTGCACAATAATCTAGCAGAGTCTTTCAACTCAACGATCCGGAAACTAAAGGGTCATTATGTGGTGGATTTTCTTGACAGGATAAGGATAGAATACATGCAGAAATTTCATTATCGTGCAGGAATAGCCGAGGCAAAATTCATGGGCCACATTATCATCCCTGCCGTGATGAATGAACTGAAGCAGAAAACAACATGCTTGGAACTGAACATGACTCTTTGCTCAGGTACCACAGCAGAGATATCATATTTGGATAAAGAGAAGAGGGAATGGAGATATCTAGTGGATTTAGAAGCTAGAACTTGCAGTTGTAGGCAATGGCAGATAACTGGGTTGCCATGCATTCATGCCTTGTTTTTCATCACTTCTCTCCCAGGTCCAGCAGGGAACATACATCAGTATGTGCATGATTACTACTCTGTTGCAAGGTTCAAAGCCACATATGCATATGCCTTGCCTGCTATGGAGGGAAAACAACAATGGGACATAGTGGACCCTGAATTCAAGCTTTGCGCTCTAGTTCTGAAGAGAGCAGCAGGTAGACCAAGGAAGAGTCGAATCAGACCTTGCAGCGAAGGAGCTGGACTTGGAGCCAGGAAGCGTAAGTGCATAAGGTGTGGTGGGTCTGGTAATTTCGGTAAGTATTGTGATAACACAGTAGATCCAGCGTTCGGAGAGTGTTTCGAGGAAGGCTTCGATGAAAATGTTGGTCAGCAGCCGGTTGCCGCAACAGATGATGAAAATGATGGTCAAGAGCCGGTTGCATCATATGAGGATTTTGACGAGGTTCGAAATGATGATGGTCAACAACCGCATGATTTTGACGGTGATCCAAAATATCCTCCAAATGATGATTCAAGTGAGGCTCCAAATGGTGATCCAAGTGAGGACCCAAATGGTGATCCAAGTAAGGCTCCAAATGATGATCCAAGTGAGGCTCCAAATGTTTACCAACCTTCTGTCGTTGTGAGTTCTGCTAGGTATGTAAATCTTGCAAATACTACTGTACATTTATCACTTGACATGATCTCATTACCCTTTATGTTTTGTACAGCTCTGCGGTAGGTTTGAAGAAGACGCGCAAGGTACCGACAACCAAGAGTAGAAGAGAAGAAGCAATGAGCAGAATGAGCACATGGTGCACGAGTAGCAAAGTGATGGCAAGAAGCTCAAGGATCAAACATAAGCCCCAACGCTATTTATGAATAATTACGAAACATTATGAATAATGTTGTGTTTCTGTTGAATGATGTTGGACCTATGTTAGAACTTCAAATATTACATGCTATTTAGATGTTGCAATTCTTTCAAAACTTTGGTAGGGTAAACTCACATTCATGAAAAATGCGCTAAAAAAGAGCTCCAAAGGTAGGGTAAACGACCTCATTTCTAAGCAAGGTTTTTTTTTACCTTGTCTAAATCAGCCAAATAACTTTCCTACACATATATTCTATATATACACACTATGTGCGCTGGTTTTTCTTTTTTTTTTTTGAATTTGCTCATTTGAATTCTGGTCAAACCTAACTTTGACCAAGATTTAAACAAGTCTAAGACATCAAAATGAAAAACTAAGCCTGGATCCTTCTTAGTCACTCCAAAATGAAGCTGTGGTGAGGTTTCTGAAAATTTCATGAAAAATGTGCTAAAACAGAGCTCCAAAGATAGGGTAAACGGCCTCATTTCTAAGCAAGGTTTTTTTCAACCTTGTCTAAATCAGCCAAATAACTTTCCTACACATATATTCTATATATACAGACTATGTGCGCTAGTTTTTCCTTTTTTTTGAATTTTTTTAATTTGTTTTGCTCATTTGAATTCTGGTCAAACCTAACTTTGACCAAGATTTAAACAAGTCTAAAACATCAAAATGAAAAACTAAGCCTGGATCCTTCTTAGTCACTCCAAAATGAAGCTGTGGTGAGGTTTTTGAAATTTTCATGTTCATTTCCCCAAAACACATCTCTTCACTTCATACAAAAGAGTTTGGGATACTTGAGATATCACATAAGACACATGAACTTTTCGTTTAAATGTATGTAGACCTTGTTTCTCAACTTAAATCGTTAGTGTGACATAAGAAGACTATGTGCGCAGGTTTTTCATTTTTCTGATTTTTATTTAATTTATTATGCTTATTTGAAATCTGGTCAAACCTATCTTTGACTGCTCCAAACCCCTCCCAAACCCCACTAACCCTAGCGCTGAACAAGGACCATCCATCTAACCCTAGCGGCGAACAAGGACCGTCGATCTAACCCTTCTAGAAGGAATCTGCGGGGAGGAGGAGGGCGATCCGCGAGATGCAATCTGATTGGCTGGGCGATTTTTTTTCTCAACACGTAGTGGGCGCGCTGGATGGACCATTGGGCCGTCTCGCTGTCCGGGCCTGTGAGCATTGTTAATGCCCGTCTCAGCCTTTCCTGGCCTGCATGCATGGGAAATGCGGCGATGTGGGCATGCATGCGCTGGAGGCGGACGAGCATGCATGCGCGGGAGGCGAGCGACGTGGCCAAGCACGTATTGATTCAGATTACGGCATTGGTTTAGATTACGGCAGTGATTCAGTTATGCAGTGATTCAAATGCACGCGCCCGGTCAAACAGCAGCCCTATCGTTTCGTTGCAGTGATTCAGATGCACGCACGCGCCCCATCATTTCGGTGCCAAAACTTAACGGATACACACACACGCGCCCGGATTCACACACGCACCGTTCGCATCCCTTCTCTCTTCCTCTCCCACTCACACGCCTATTTATATGCCTCTCTTCCTCTCCCACTCACCACCCAGGCCAGATCCATTCTCTCCAACTTCAAACACCCAAGCGAGCGAGCCCTCCATCCTCTCCGAGAACCCCAAGCACCAAGTGAAGATGGAGTACAATGGGCCGACCTTCCTTCATCCGCCTGTCGTGCCGGAGCTGCGCTACCCACCGGGCGTGCTCGTGGAGAGGGAGCTCCGTGTGTGGGCGACTTCCAGGTGGAGGGGGTCCGTCGAGCTCGCCCGCGCCTTCCTCAGAGCCGGCTATGCCCACCTCCCACGGAGCTCGCCTAGGATGTTCACCCTCAACGAGGTTCGTGACCGCGCCGGCATCCTCCTACTGCTCACAGTTACCTTCGCCAACCCGTTTGACGCGCGCGAGCTCCTCGGTCAAGTGTATTGGTGTGGCTGCGAGTCCATCTTCTTCACGGTGTACAACATCTTCACCAACTACGAGTGCATCTTCCCCACCGAAAACCAGATGCACTCCCTTCCCTACGACAAGGAGGAGGAGTGAAGTTGAAGACGGTGGTGAAGGGGCGCGGCCAAGGTGGAAGAAAGGTCAAGGTGAACATGTTCAAGAAGGGGTGCAAGCCCAGAGTTAAGTTGTTCATCAAGCTCGTCATGTTTTAGTTTTATCGTTTTTATTTTGTTACTTTTCTATGTTGTGCGTGCCGTGTCGTGTCGTGTCCCTGGACTTATCTATGTAGGGTACCCATCTATGTAAGGGTACGGTGGGTTGCATTTTATCTATCTAAGTTATTATGTGTGTTCAAAAATGTCTGTGCCCAAAGATATCATTTCTTCCCTAAACCAAGTCATGAACTAACATGCACATTTATTCCCTTTAAACCCTAAACCAAGTGCCACTCTAACCAGAATCATGTGGCAGTGCAAACATGCGTTTCCAACCCTCAAAAAGTTCAGTACAAAACAAAGGAAAACCACTCTCACGCGTGTGCAAACATTTAGTACAAACATGCGTTTTTAAACCCTAAACCAAGTCACGGTCTCACTATGTATAGTTTCCTTCCCTGTCCATGTCAAAGTCTTTTCATCTGTCCTAGCGGTTACCAGCGCAGCCTTAAACGCCACAAACCCACGCGGTCCTGGGTTCGAGTCCCAGCCGCACCCATTTTTTGTGCATTTTCCACCCTTCATTTTTTTAGACAAATTATTTTTTTCTCAATGTAATGCCCTTCAAAAATGTTCATTAATTTTGGCACCAGGTGTAAACCTCTACCAGAGCTGAGGCACATTTTCCATGACATTTTGGTCTTTGATTTAAATCAATATGTATTTGAATTGGAGTAATTAAATTGCTATTAAATATTTAACAGCTCCAAAAATATTCTGAACTTAATTGTTTGGCTCTGGAATAATTCAATTAGCTTCCACAAAAAGTTTTAGAATTAAATAAAATGATTTACTGCCTAAACTAAACCAGAACAGAAAACAGAAAAACACGCAAAAGATCTCATTTGCCCACCCCCGAATGGGCCTAATTGGATGCAGTTGGCCCATTAGTCTAGCCGGCACTTGGCTCTCCGCTCTGAATTTGGCCCACAGAGAAACCTTTTTTTTACAGAAAGGCAGAGCAGAGAGCTGCATTTCATTGATCAAAGTTTCTGAATTTCTCATTTCTTCTCCCTTTTTTCAACTTATTTAAATGTTGGTCATTTCTTCTCCCTTTTTTCAACATTTAAACAACTTTGACCAACATTTAAACAAGGTGAATTTCTCATACAATTTCAAGCTTACAAATTCCTCCATAATTTATGCCTTTCCATACAATTTCAACATTACACCCAGTGCGATTACCATACATACAAATGCCCAAAAGTAATTGCAAATGGGTATTTGTGCTTGATCTTCGAGCTTCTTAACCTTCTTGTTCAACCTCCTAAGCTCAACAGCTAGCTCTCTGTCATTGCGTGCTCCGCCCTCCATCTCTTCTTCCGGAGCTCGTGTTGCGGCCACTGCCGTTCGTGGCAGGATGGGCAACCATTCTTTGTGCTCTTCTTGCAGTTCATTCATCAGAGTCTTGGCCAGAGCATCGACCCAAAGGAAAAAACATTTCACCTGCATGAACGCCAAACAGATCAACCGTATTGCTCAAGGATCCCGACCACGAAAATGGTGCAATTGCCCCGATTCTTACCCCATTCTCATTGCACACGTAGAACGGACGATTATGGTTCTACAGTGTGTGAGAAACCCTCCGATCAACGCCCGCCCGGCACCGCGGACAGACGAAGATCGGCATCTCCAAGCGCGCCGGGCTCTGGATCCGCGAGCTGGCGCACGAGCTTGAAGAAGACATCGAGCTCGGAGCCGAAGGGGATCTCAACGCCGCCGCGCCCTCCACAGCAATCTTCCCACCGCCGCGCTCTCTGTCGCCAGTGGTCACCGCCGCTCTCTCTGTCGCCCGCGCCCAGCTCCTAGCTGCCAACAGTGGTCACCGCCGCTCTCTCTGTCGCCCGCGCCCAGCTCCCCAGCCTAGCTGACTGTTGCTCACCGCTGCGAGCTCCGGGGACGCGCACCGCCGCTTAAATCGCACACCCGCAACGGCTCTTTGATCAACGGCTCTTTGCTGGGTCCCACAAGCCACGAGGGCAACGGTCTGATCGTGTAGCGCGTCTCTGCCCCCTAGTCCCACCTGTAAGGGCCGAGTCAAAACATTGACCTGACAGAGATGGCAGTGTTCACGGAACGAGTCGGTGCGGACAGACTAGGGGCAAAACTGAGCACGATTCACAACAGAGGGCAAAACTAAGCACAGAGACACCACTGAGGGCAAAAGGATAATTAACCCTAGTTTTTATATGCCCGGTCAGAAAAGAATATCAGTCCGGCAGCCTGTAAAAAAATGGATTTTCTGCACATTGGACCGGCATTCCAAGACTCCACACTCATTCTGCCGTCCTTGCCTGTGGCTCATTTTCCGCCGCTGCCTCCGCCTCGAGCAGTTTTTTCGGCCGCTTCAACATTTTGAAACGAACGGCTTGCACAATCATCATTGCGTCATCATCTAAATCCTCCATCTTCAAAGTCAGCATCTTCGCGTCCTTCGAAGCGGCTGCGATCTCGACCTTCTTCTCTTTGAGCATGGCCTTCTTCTCTTTGAGCTTGAGCTTCTTCTCGACCGTCGCCATCAACATGTTTAACCTCTCCGTTTTTCCCTCATTGACGTTGGAACGCTTGACGCATGCAGCATGCCTCGTCCTTCTTCGATAAGATGTCCTCGAATCTCTCTGTCATCCACACCGCCGCACCTTCTCGCTTCGCCATCTCCTTCGCCCACTTATTTCCTCGGAACCATCTTCTAACCTTTTTGGGCGGTTCTTTTGTTGGGTCGGCTGGATCACCAATTTTCTTCCTCGGTGCCATGAGCGACGGTCTTGGCAATGTATAGATTCCACTTGGGTTGTCCATTCAACTTCAACCAACAATGCATGGCAGTGAAATTCTTCTTGTCCAAATTTAAGAACATACTACATATGCACGGGAAGACTACAAAATAAAACATTGTCAACAATGCATATCCGGCCAAATGATCTACACAACAATGCATATACGGACAATTGATCTACACAACAATGCATATTATACCCTGGTCTTAATTTGGTCGAATCTTATATTCAACCTTTATATTAGCTGGCCCTACGATGGATATAAGCACGTTGACCCTATTATTCGACCCAATAAGCAGCTAGAAGAGCCATCTCCAGTTAGCATAAGACGAGCAGCCAGAAGATCGCTCTCTCTTGTTCAAGGTCTCTGGAAGCTAGCCCTCCTGCAATCAGAGCCATGGATTCCAAACAGATGGTGCATATGAATCAAGGAGAAATGGAAACTAGCTATGCTCCAAACTCCACTATTCAGGTAATTTCAGCTCACTTCATTAGTTCAGGGGTGTTGTCTCTACGGTCCCTTCTTCTGAAACTTGGCTTCTGAAGACTGACTCATCAAGAATTTGTTCATGTTATATCTTGTATTACTGACAGCTAAATTAACAACAAAAACAAAAATAAGAACAATTTTGGGACAGATCAAACTAGATTTCTGAAAAAATAAAAGTCCACTGCAGAGTGCTGAGCAGAACAGGATGAAGCCCCTGATGGAAGCGGCGATTGTTGATGTATACAGTAACAAAAGGACCTTGTCGTGCGGAAAGATGGTGATCGCAGACTTGCGCTGCTCCTCTGGCCCAAACGCGGTAGCACTGGTATCGATCACCCTCGAGGCAACCCGCAACCACTTTCTTCAGTTGCAACAGCCACCTCCAGAAGTCAGTCTACTCCTTAATGATCTCCCATGCAATGACTTCAACGTAGTGGTGAAGTGTCTGGTTGTGCTCCGGCAAATCAACGAGCCTGTTGTTGTAGCTGGTGTTGTACCAGGGTCATTCTACGAGAGGCTCTTCCCTAGCGGCTCCGTGGATCTTTTCTGTTCATCCAACAGCCTTCACTGGCTGTCAAAGGTATGAATTTTACACTGCTCCAGTAGCATGTGTCCCTTCACTACTGATCGTTTGGAGGTACAGGCTCCTGAAGATTTAAGGATAAACCAAATCCCTGCGTAAGAAATCGATGAGAATGTCAGGCGTGAAAGACTCCCAGTGGTCGCTGGAGCATATGCACGCCAATTGAGGAAAGATTTCACACTCTTCCTGAAGCTGAGAGCCAAAGAATTGGTCCCAGATGGCCGGATGGTTGTTTCCCTCGCGGGGAGGCGTTCGGATGAGCTAGTCACCGAAATCTCTCACGTCTGGGGAACTACAGCTCAGATTTTAGGCGTCATGGCCTCAGAGATGAATGCAAGACTTTACTTTTGTCATTTGCTAACAAGCATGTGAATGTTTTGACATCCCGGGTTTCTCTTTTCGATAACTTACAGGGTGCCATTGACAAAGCCAAGTTTGATTCTTTGTACATACAGGTATATGAACCTTCCCTTAAAGAGCTGAGAGAGATCATCCAAGAAGAGGACTGTGTTAGAAGTATAATCAAGGTAGAGATAAGGATGTAGAGATAGAATAGGTTTAACATGTACGACTTGCCCTCTACTCCAAGTCTCTCTCCCTCACAATGTATTCTATATATACCCTACACAAGGGCCAGATCAATACGACGAATATTGTAGGTTCTATATTTTCTACATGGTATTAGAGCGATTTGTCCAACGACGCCGATCTTAGCACCTCCCACCACTTCCGCAGCGCGCCGCCCCCCGGGGAGATTAATCTTCTCTCCCCGGGGGCGCGGCACCCAATCGATCAAAGGTCAGATTGGTTCCATAGTTTAGATCAGTTCTATAGAATAGATCAATTTCCAAATTCAATCCCGAAGATTAATTTACTTTTAGCCACCAAACAAATCTCGGTGAAAATCAGTTGAAGATTCGTCGGACGCGTATGATGGCGACGACGCTATACGGCGATCTCAACCATGCAGCCGCGTGGAGTCCTGGTGGCAGCGCACAGCACCGTCTACATCGACAGCAAATCAACATCTTGACGGCCTCGGCAATACGTGTAGGACTTATAGTTTTAAATAGCCGGCTATAGCCCCTATAGCCTTTTCAGCAGAGTGCCGCTAAATGATTGTCTTCACAAATAGCCCGCTATAGCCTGCTATAGCCCGCTATAGCTCCGCTATAACTGATTTTGAAGCCCGTCGCTATTTTCCATAGCCCGCTATTTAAAACATTGACTCCACGGCGCATGAACTTTGTCGACCTGCGGCGACCAGTCCCAGCCGCAACGATGACGCGCACGCCCCGATCACGGGAGGGCAAAACCTCCGTTTCTTCGATCTCCCGGCGAGCTGCGTCGCGTATTCCTGCAGCGGCTCCACACTTCCGTGCGCTCCGGACGCGCGTACTAACAGATCGGAAGGGCAGCGCTACCTGGATCTGATCTACATCGACCACATCAGGACTACGCTGCGTCGATCTCCAGCCGGGTCAGTCAGCACACGCTCGACGCGCCTTCGAACGACTGCAGGCTGCAGCTCCAAGCCTACGGCCGGGCATGGTGCAGGGCCCAGGCGGAGCTAGCCTGGTATGTGCGCTTGCAGGCACGCAGGCGGACGACAACGAGACCAAGCGTTGCACGCGTCTACATCGACCTACTTCACCGGCATCTGCATTGATCGACTCCATCACTAAGCCAAGCACCTGCACATTGATCGACTCCATCACTAAGCCAAGCACCTGCACCGACTGCACTGTCGCCCACGCAATCTTCGAGCCACGTCCACGAACCGCTGCACTAAGCTATCTTCGTCAAGCAATCTGCACCAAACCTCGTGCCGCGACACCAAGCTAGCCGTACATCTACGCTACATCGCGCCCAACAAAAAATTCTTCGTCGAGCATATCTACGAGAAGCTACCACGACTTGCACCATCCACACGCCAGGCCGGTGTGGAAAGAAATGCAATTCTTCATTGACTTCTCCGGCGCGACACGGCATCGACACTTCGTCACCGCGAGGGACGCCTTCAGGCGACATCGTCGTTGACACGCCGCTGCAACACCGTAGCCGACACTTCATCGCCAAGGTCTTCGTCAACATGGTCTTCACCAACATCCTCGTCAACACACCGCCGCCGCCTCGTGCACAAGATGGACACCTAGCATCCGCTGACGGACTTTTCTGCAAGACGCGACCTTGACGACGGCCATGACCGCGTCACGACGACGGCATCGACCGCGTCATCCACGACGGCATGACTGCATCGACATGGCGTCACTATAGTGACGACCCCAACACGGTCATACGGTTCTGGCAAAACTGATGTGTGCTCGATGGGTTTCCTTCGGTCCTGGCAAAACTGGTGGACTCATCGCCGACGACACCCTCTGACATCCGCAAGGTGCATCGTCCACGACTGCAGCTCCGTCATCTACAACATAGCGCATTTTTTTGTGCCTCCGGCTTTGTGCGGCTTCATCATCCACGACGACTACACCATCCACCACGACTACCTCGACCACGGCTACATCATCATGATTGGCTACCTCAACATCGACATCAAGGGCAACGTCTACAACAACTCATCGGCAACAACTCCAGTCAACAGCGTCCGCGTCGTCACTACCATCCACGCCACTCCCGCTGTGACTGTGGGAGGGAACAGAGGAGAGATGAGGAAGGCACCAGATGAGACGCAGTCACCACCCCAGGTGCCGACTCATCAGAGACGCAGTTGATGATGGCGCAACGGAGAAGACGACAGATGCGCGACAGATGCGCAAGACTTCAATTTCAGTCGCAATCGTGCGCTTCACTCCCGCTACGACTGAGGGGGAATGTTAGAAGTATAATAAAAGGTAGAGATAAGGATGTAGAGATAGAATAGGTTTAACATGTACGACTTGCCCTCTACTCCAAGTCTCTCTCCCTCACAATGTATTCTATATATACCCTACACAAGGGTCAGATCAATACGACGAATATTGTAGGTTCTATATTTTCTACAGGCTCCTTCTCAATCACAGAGATGCGGGTGCACGACGCTGCAAGCGGCATGGATAACACGCTCCTCACCCCAAACAGGGAAGCAAATTGTATGAGAGCTGCATTCGAGCCAATAATAGTCCAGCATTTTGGGTCGTCCGGAGAGGTCATGAATCAATTTGTATGGGCGGTGGAGAAGCACTTGAGCCTGCAACGAAGTTCCCAGGTCAATCAGATTGAAAAACCGATAATTATGCTGGTTGTATCACTTACCAAGGCTTCTTCACATGTCAACTGTGAAGCCTTCTCGGCCTCCTTAGCTGCTCAGACTTTTAGCTCGTGGCGACTAGCAATGTACTCGAAAAATTATTATATTGTTGCCTTACAGCATTGGTGAGTGTGATTTTATTTTCATTTTCTGGGGGACTTATTTTGAATTGGTTTTGCAGATCGAGCCAGCTCCGCTCCACATGGTCCAAAGATATCGATGTGATATTGATGTGGATTCTCCCAGTGAACGTATAAAAAACAGCAATTCCCAGATCGAAAACAAACTCAAGCAGTGAATGGTTTTCAATGTTCGGTAGATGCAGATCAGGTCACAATCAAGGACAAGGGGAAACAAGCTATGCTTGCAACTCCGGTATTCAGGTACGTTTTTCCCACTCTTTGTAATTCGCGTTTGCGCATAATGTTCTTTCATACCTTTGCTTCTCAAGACAGTTCTGTCAAGAATACGTTCACACAGCTTATATTTCTGAGTAGACTATATGATCTGAAAACATTTTAAAGTAAAGAGAACATCATAAAGACTGGATTTTCTGCTACTCAATCAATTGCAGAATGCTGAGCAAAAGAGGTTGAAGCCGATGATAGAAGCAGCCATTGCTGAGTTATGCAGCAGCACAATCACCAGCGCCTTATTGACAACGAAGATTGTGGTTGCCGACCTGGGGTGCTCCTCTGGTCCAAATGTGCTAGCATTGGTGTCGATCGCCATCGAGGCAATCTACAGTCACTGCCTCCAGTTCTTACAGCCACCCCCAGAAGTGTGTGTACTCTTCAACGACTTGCTTGATAATGACTTCAACATGGTGGTGAAGAGCCTGGTCACACTCCGTCAAAGCAACAACGAGCCTATCATCGTCACTGGTGTCGTACCGGGTTCATTTTATGAGAGACTCTTCACTAGTGGTTCCTTGCATCTTGTCTGCTCGTCCAACAGTCTGCATTGGCTCTCAAAGGCAGCGTTTTGATTTTCGGTTTGAGATTTTTTTCGCCCCTGGCCGAGATGGCCGAATTTCGGCCATTTTCAAAAATTTCGGCCGGAATTTGACCAAAATTTGACTAAAGTTTGACTAAAATTTGACCAAAATTTGCCAAGTTTGATCAATTTCGGCGAAAGATAGATTTCGCCCCAGGCCGAGATGGCCGAAATTCGGCCGAAATCCGTTTTTTTCGGCCGAAATTCAAAACACAGCTCAAAGGTGTGAGTTTAAAACTGCTCGTTGGATTGATCCATTGCTTTTCATGTTGATTCTGTAAGCAAAACCTTATCTCTGCAGGCTCCTGAAGATCTAACAAGGAACCGGATCCCGGCATATGAAATTGATGAGCACATTAGGCTTGAAAGGTGCCCTATGGTCATTGAGGCTTATGCGCAACAGTTCAGGAAGGACTTCACACGTTTCCTCAAGCTCAGAGCCAAAGAATTGATCCCAGGAGGCCGGATGGTCGTTTCCGTTGTAGGGCGGGACTCTAGTGTAATCGCCCCCAAATTCTCTCACATGTGGGAATTCATAGCTCAGATTCTAAGCGTAATGGTCTCAGAGGTACGTTTTCATTGTTTTTTTCCCTAGTATAGTATTCCTCCATCCGGAATTACTTGTCCCTCAAACGGATGTATCTAGACTTATTTTAGTGCTAGATCATCCGTTTGAGCGACATGTAATTTGGGATGGAGGGAGTAATATTTATAATTTGTTAACACACGCTCAAGTATTTGACCTCCAAATCTATTGGTATGCTTTTGACAGGGTGTGGTTGACCAAGCGAAGTTTGATTCTTTCTACGTGCCGTTCAATGAACCTTCCGACAAAGAGCTGAGGGAGATGATTCAAGATGAAGGCTCCTTCTCGATCAGTGAGATGCAGGTGCACGGCCCTCAAAGCGGGCTCGACAGCGCACTCATGGTACCAAGCAGGTTTGTGAGTATGACGAGAGCCTTATTTGAGCCAATTATAGTCCTGCATTTTGGAGAAGCCATGGTTGAATTCGTGAGGACCTTGGAGCGGCGCTGGAGTGTGGAGGGCATCATGCAAGACGACTTTGCCAGAAGCGCACGACCGAGGGTGGCCGTATCCCTCAAGAAGGCATGACTTGCAGGTAACTGGTGTGTATCCCTGCTTTCTTGATTTCTTCAGAATAAATCGCATTGATGAGAACCATTGATATGTTGGGCAGGTCTGTTCATCTGAGGTTTCCTGATTAGGATGTTCAAGGAGGTACCGGTGTAAGTGCGACAAGTGGTGACCAAGCTGAAAGAGACTTTAGAGGTGAAGTTCATGTCGCCCTTGATGTGCCAGCGTCTCCCTATGTTCTTTCAGGCTCATCAATTGGCGTTCTGATTTCCTTACCTTTTGTCTCTGTAGTGTGTTCTGTTATTTAAACCAATAAGGATGCTAGCCAACTCTCCTCCACGAGCTCCCCCGATTTGGTCCACTCCTGGCCGTCTGATCTGGTCTTCGGCCTCGCTGTGTCGTTGGATCTTCATCGCGTAGTAAATTACATTTCACCTTGCGGTTCTTTTTTATCCAATCACTGGTGGGCTCGTCGCGCACATGCATTGGCTGGGTGAGCCGCGCCCGCGTAACGAGGAATTTACCCAATCCGCTCGCCCCGCGCCGTGCACACTGCACCAACCCTAGCCTCCAATCTTGTGCCGCCACACCCCTCACTCCTCCCTGGCTCGTTACTGCAGCCACCACATCCCCTCCCTCCTCCCTCCCTCACCCAGAGCTCCGCCGTCCATATCTATGAGATCCATGGCCTCCCGAGGTGCTCATCCGCCCCGGCTCTCAAGGAAGCCACGGGAGGAAGAGAGACCTTGTCACGAGGAAGCTGCGGGAGGAGGAGCTCAACCCGGGCGTCGTCTGTTGGAGAAAGAGAGCAGGAGCGGATGGCAGCCAGGGAGGTGGCTGAACCCAGCCCAGCCATGGAGTGGCGCTGCGGGCTCCCCGCCAGCCTCCTTCCTCCATACGCGCGAACATCCACCACTCTCTCCCCATTCTTACTCCCTTGCCTCTCTTCTCCAGCACGCGTCACCGCCGCTCCTCCACGGGTTTGGCATCTTGCTCGTGCATCTTCCTCTGGCGCAACTTTCCCCGTTCGCGATCTCGCGCCGCTGTGGCCCTTCGCCTCGTCCTTATCCTCGGCATCCCGGGCCGCCTCCATACTGCAAGAGATGGAGACAGCTGACGCCGGAACCGGTGGTTGAAGTCGAGTACTCCCCTTCGTCATCGCCGCCTACGTCCGGTCAGTGCTGCTCCCGTTTGGAGTTTCTTCCTATCGCTTTACTCCCTTTAGTTATCCCATGGTGTTCATAGTCTCAGGACGATGCTCGATTTCAGTGTGAGGAACTTGTTGGCACTGGATTCAGCAGGGAGGAGATCGCTGAGGCCTTTCATTCTTGTGGGATTCCCACACATCTTGCAGGTTCAAGGCGGCGGGCTCAGCTGAAGAATGCGTGCATTTGGATGTAGTTCTCCTTTGCAAGCTGAGTATCTTGCTCCATTTTGTTGACAGGGTAATAGGTACAGTCACCAATCCACAGGCACCAAAAGAGATTATGTGCTGCACTTTTTGCTATTTCTTGGTCACATTGCTGATTTATTTTTATGTGGAAGATCATCATTATGTTGAGTTTTACTGAGTAAAGTCATTGTTGTTCTAACTTTGATTTTTTGATTTAGTGTGGTGCTTCCATCATTTCTTAATGAAGTGGAAAAAGGATGGATAGAATGTCTGTAAGTTCAATAATCATATAATTTTTCTACCGCATGGTGTTATTTTAGCTATAATAATGATCTGATTACAAATCCATTTGTAACGTCCCCGCTTCTGCTACAATTGTTGTTCAGGTGCGGTGGCCCGTGGTTCTTTGCGGCATTGTTTTGAGGTGTTAGTCCAGATGTGATTGTTTCTCCTCGGTGACAGGCGAACCATATCTTTCTTCCATTTAACTATGTGCTTTGTTATCTAGAAACTAAAAGGTCGTTCTGTCTGCATACTATCATGCCATCAAATTGTGATATGTCATTTTGCTCATGGGACTACCGCACAATTCTTTGTTTACTGGTCATACTTAAACAGTTTTACTCAATTACTCTATGCATATTGACATATGCATCAGAGGTTATAGCTTACACAGTTTTACTCAATTACTCTATGAATGATGTTTGTTCTGGTTAATAATCCAAAATGTTAGTTGCTTTTATTTTGTGTTCCTTCATTTGTTCTTATCCTCTCAGACTCTGTACACCTCACAGTTTTGGATGCTGCTTTGGGCCCTCTCCCAGACTCCCCTGACCTCCAAAATTATCTAAGTTGACCAGCTCTTTTCTGGTGCTTGAGATATATAACCTACAGAAGTGTTATTCTTGTATGTGTAGGAGAAGTTTTATGAGCTCTATGAAGTAGATTCTGAGAACGGCCAAAAGGAACTTGATTGGAAAATGACAATTAGTGGGGTGGGGAAATGCCGACGGGTACCCAAAGTCATAAACTATGACCATTCTTGTTTTGCCACTTGAATGCTTGGTTTTGACGCCTGAATGTCTGTTGTACTGACCCTGCTAAATTATACTCCCTTTGACGACTAACATATTATATACTCAATACTATTTTTATTAATCCCGTGCAAATGCTATTGCTAGATTGTCATAAACAAAACAAAGAGTGCCATTAAATGTTGCTTCCTACAGATATCAGTTGATTCACTTTTCTTCCCTCAATCATAAAGGATGTAATATAAGGTCACAATGGCAACCTAAATTAATGGTAGCTTTTCAATAGTACTAAAGTTCCACTCCTGTTTTTATTCATTTTGGTTCACTCTGGAAATTTCTAGCTTGTTTGTATATAACTTTGGTTAGTGTTATTCTTGACAATTAAATTTGTAAAATAGCTTGTGATAAAAAGAAGAAAGATATAATTGCCACTATGTGTTAATTATTGTTTCAAACATGGAAATGAAAATCTATAAAAAATTCCAACCAATTAATCCTAAATGTTCTCCCCTCGGTAAAACGGTGATTGCTTTATTCTTAAATATCTTGGTTAGAAGCACAACTATTTCCAGAATTTACAGTTCATGATGGATGATTAACATTCTTTCTGTACTTTTGAAGGTTTATGTTTTCTTTTCTGTTTTCTCAACAAAGTTTGTTTTTAAGGGACCGTACCGGCGTACCCTCCGATCCCAACCTAGGTAAGCTTGCGCCGCAGATCAGCGAGGAGGTGGGTGACGCCCGGGTTCAACCCCGTTGGAGTTAGCGATGGTGTCCCAAGAGGCCTGAGCCTCCTCTCCAGACAAGGCGTCGGCATCAGCGTTGGCATCATCACCTGGTATTGCACTTCTCTCCCTTGGCTTTAACCTGAAACCTCCATGTACAGTTTCAGAGCTTCATCACATTGTAGTAGGGAAAAATGGTATGCAGAATGTTGAAAGCTTCATTTTGATCAATTAGATAGTTTATAGCTTTGTCACTGGAGGTGTGACAAAATAATCACAGCTTGTGAAAATTATATGCAGCCATGAATGCTCCATAGTTCTCCATGCAACACAGCTAATTACTGAATATGCAATACATGCTTATTTGTTGCTTTTAGGATGTCCTGATAATTTGTTAAGTTCTGTGCATCACGTGATAAGCTGCACATCAGGTAGCATGGCAGCTTGTTTGTTGCTTTTAGGATGTACATGTACCCAGGTGGATCAAATACAGATACCACTCATATATATTTTTTACTCGTGTGTTTTTCATGTGCCTGCCAAGCATTTCGAAAAATTGGTTATATCATTCACACTAGTAGAAAACGGCCCATTTGTCCCGGTTCCAGAGGGTCGGGACTAAAGCCCAAAACCTTTAGTCCTGGTTCGCTTACGAACCGGGACAGAAGGGGCTCCACGTGGCCGCTGCGGTTAGCCCAGGCAGGAGGACCTTTAGTCCCGGTTGGTAACACCAACCGGGACCAAAAGGCCTCCACGCGTCAGCATTTGGCAGGAGTTGGGGTTTTCTTTTGAAAGGGGGGGGGGGGGGGGGGGGGGGGGGTTTAGGGGGTTTTGGAGGGTTAATTTAGGGGTTTCATATTGTGTTAGCTAGCTAATAGAGAGAAGTGTACTCTCTTTCTCCGTGCTTGGTCGACGCTAGCTAATATACGTATAGAGAGAACTCGACACGCTAGCTAGTAAGCAAATGAAGGAACCATTAAGTACACAAGATCGTCATGAACATATATAGAGAGAAGTGATCGACCTCTCTTTCTCCGAGAGATTGGTCGAACAATAAGATTTCGTATATCTATCCGACGCTACTAGCTACTTATATAAAATATAAGATCTCTTACGTACAATCCCTAACATCTAATGTCAAATTCCACATGGTATTCTCCGGCTTTACTTATGACGTGGTCAAGAAAGAATCCTGCCAATTCCTCTTGAATTGCTCGTATGCGATCATGTGGTAGGAGTTCATCCCGCATCTGCCACAACTAATTTGAATAAGGGAGTCAATACATATATATGAATGAAACTCAACACAAATGATGGTAATAAAATAAAATTGTGAATATTATTGCTTACGCACTTCATATTGTTTTTCAGAGTAGCCTCGCTTAGAGATCGTCGCGTTGTAGATGAACTCGTAAACGTAGTATCCACAAAAATCATTCCCGGCTTCCTGCCACAAGCACTTTACGAGAAATATAGTTCAATCAAACTGATAATCAAGCATTATAAATGGTATTGATGAAATTAGAATCAATGGGAGATGCGCGGAACTAGCTAGTAGCACTTATTTTTGGGTGTGTAAATCGCAGCTCCCTCGGCAGTGCCGGATCAATTTCGGTGAACTTTTTCAAACCCTGCCAGACAAACAAAATAATTACTTGATATCAGAAAATGAACAAAGTTGCCGATATGGTGCGATAATGATCGATTGAACTTACTTCTGGAGCATTTCAGTCATGTCCACATACTCCTGGGGATCTTTTCGTCTCGAGTCTAAGACGGTTACTACTTCCCGCTCAAGCTTAATCTCTAGCAGAATAATGTGGAACCTGCGCACGCATGCATAACTCATCAATTACATTACTATAACCTCGAGTAATAAGGGAAATTGAATATGCACAAGACAGTAACACTCACTTGAAGTTGTAAGAAAAGAGTATTTTCTCTTTGTTTTGATTTTTATGCAACGATTGTAGCAAGTTGTCCTCGGTTTCTGTGACATTCTTTTGAACCGTCCATTCATGTATGATATTTGGGTTAATGAACCCAATGTCATAGATTTGTGCATTTCGGCATTCGACGATCTTCAATCTACATAATATAGTGAGGATAATTATATGTACATGCAATGAAAGAGCTGAGCTATATATAGAGACTTAATTATAGAAGTAGTACTTACAGACAGTAGCAAGTCACGAGTGTTTTGTCGAGAGCCTTTTGATTGTATAATTGGAATAACTCGTCAAATTCAACGGACAATTGATCCATTCCAACGAGGTCGTGCTCCTCTTTAATTCTCAGCGTCAAAGTATACTTCCCAGACTCGCTGCAGGTTTTCATGTACCATTCATGGAATCTTCGCATCATCGTTGTTAGAGGAGGATGATAAGGTTTGACGAGAGGCTGCCCGTACTGGTATCTGAATTCTTCCACCTCCATTATTTCAAACTCTACATCATCGCTCAGGTAATCAGCAGGATTGGTACCAGGCACCATCCCTGGCTGATCAGCGACCATATCGCTAGACACCTTGAGCGGGGGGCACGATTGGTTCGCCTGTTCGCCGAGCTGGGGAATTTTTTCCCACTTCTTCGTTCTGCTAACCTTGCATGCATGCAAGTACTTCCCGACCGCTCCGCTTCCTTATATGTCCTTTCAATAATGCGCTCATAGTTGGATTGCGGCGGAGACGGTGGTGGTCGCTTCAGGGCATAGATAGTGCGCTTCCGTTTCACCGGATCTATCGTCTCCTTCGGAGGTGGAGGTTTCCGTGCAAAATGTTCATGCACTTCGGCAGCACTGATTTTCACGGTTTGCTCGTCGGTCCTTTCATATGCTAACTTTTCTAGAGGCTTGAGAGATGGACCGTATCTGAATTGCTTCCCGCCTCTGCTTGTACTGCTAGCCACCGGAGCGGCGGCGGCTCTCTTCCGCCATTGCTGATGAGGCGGAGGAGGAGGCAGAGTGCTCCGATGCACCGGAGGAGGCGGAGGAGGAGGCGGAGTGTCCTCACGCGCCGGAGGAGGCAGAGAAGGAGGCGGAGTGCCCTGATCACTCACCGGAGAAGGAGGAGGAGGAGGAGTGCCTCGACTCGCCGGAGGAGGAGGAGGAGGCGGAGGCGTCTAGTTCGGAAGCTTGATGTACTCCTTCCGCCATAGACATGTAGTCCTCAGAGCATAAACCAGCTGAGTCTCCCCTTCACCTGTAGGGTGGTCAAGCTCGAGCTCGTCAAATCCCTCCATTACTTCATCCACCGTCACAACAACATAGCCATGTGGAATCGGACATCAGTGAAAAGTTCCGTCAGGTTGAGGAAGTGCAACAGAGCCGACAACCGCCTTCAAGGTGAGGTTCCGACATTTCGTCATAAGCTGGCAATGTTGAGCCTCCATGATAGCATCCACGGGGTAGCTAGGAGCCGTGAAGTCAGGCTGCTGAACGAGCTCCGTGGAAGTCACGCTGCTTCTCCGCTGAGATGGCGGGGTAGCTTCTGGGGTAGATTTGTGCTGCTGAGATGGTTGGTCGGCAGCTCGCTGGCTCTAAACTTGTTCCTCTAGCTTTAGTACTCTTGCATTGAGCTTCTGCATTTCGCTCAGCTCCTGTTTCCTCTTCCTCTCCCGGGTTTTGTAACCGCCTACGCTGGGAAACCCAACCTTCCACGCAACGAAGGCTGGCGTGCCTCGTGTTCGTCCAGGTTGCTCAGGATTCCCGAGGGGCTCAGTCAGCTCGTCCTTCTCTCTACCGGGAATGAACATCCCTACCTGCGCTGCGGCGATATACTTCTGAAGCTTCTTGACGGGTATTGCAAGTTGCTCGTCCGTCCAATGGCACTTCCCTATTTCAGGGTCCAAAGTTCCCCCAACCCCGAAGAACCAAGTCCTTGAACGGTCTGGCCAGTTCAATGTCTCTGGTTCGACCCCTTTAGCAATAAAGTCATTCTCAGCTTTGTCCCACAATGGTCGGCCTTTGAGGTAGCCGCCTGACCCCGTGTGATGGTGATACATCTTCTTTGCAGCATTTATCTTGTTTATCTCTGACATTTTCTTACTCTTGTCCGATGTCTTGTAGGCCACAAATGCGGGCAGTGATCTCTTATCTTCTCAAATCGGCCGATGAATTCTGGAGTCTTCCCTTTGTCGACAAACGTTGATTTCAACTCATTCTTCCATCTCCTAAATAGATCTGCCATCTTCTTAAGAGCACACGCCTTGACCAGTGGCTCTATAACTGGCATATTCGGATCCTCCTCTGGCGGTAGGGTGAAATTTGCCTTCAGCGAGGTCCAAAGATCATCTTTCTGTCTATCGGTGACATAAGAAACTTGAGGGTCTTCGTTCTTAGGCTTATTCCATAGCTGGATGTTGATCGGGATGCTCTCCCTAACAATAGCTCCGCACTGAGCAGAAAATGCTTCCTTGGTCCGCCTAGGTTCAATCGGTTGGCCATCGTCCGCGATTGCTGTGATCGTGAACCTTTCATCCTGGCGCAACCTTTTCTTCGGGCCTCGTCTCGTTACCGAAGTTTGGCTCGATCCAGAGGGCTATAAAAGAAGAAAGAAGAGTTACTATATGTACATACCAAAACAATTAATGCATCAATTAGCTAGTCAGCACAGGCTTAATTAATATATATACCTCGCCGGACTTTGCAACAGCTCCCTCCTCCGTTCGGTCACCGGAGCTGTCATCACGGTCTCCTTCTTCCACCGGCATTCGGTCACCGGAGATATCATGATCATGTCTTTCCTACTCCATTGTTCGATCACCGGAGCCTTCATCCTCTCCTTCCAGACCATCGGTGTCGTTGAGAAACGACAAGACATCACGTCCATCGCGGATTATGTCCCCCAGCAACTCTTCTTGTTCTAAGTCCCTTTGATCCATAGTTTCTGCAAATATTACAATATGGCAATTAATATACAAACATGAGAGATGGATATATTAGTGGCAAACATAGACCTAGCTAGCTAATCACAACAAGGAATATTAATTAGCGGCCTCGACGCTTCTACGGTTTGGGGTGGCCTCGACAACGCTCTTTTAACTTGGTAAATTTGGGTGGCCTCGACGCTTCTAGGGTTTGGGGTGGCCTCGGCAATGCTTCTAGGGTTTGGGGTGGCCTCGACGCTTCTAGGGTTTGGTCGGGCGAGAGGGGGTTGATCGACGTCCCCCCTCATGCTGAAGAGTTACCGGAGTTCTCTCATAAATGTCCGATGTCCGGACCGCCTCTCTCATGACTGTCAAACAAGGGATTTAACAAAATGGCGCCATTCTAGATGTGCAGAAAATGGTCTATATTTTTCCTGATCTCATCTACCCTTCTATATGTCACGTTGTCAGTGTCAAAGGATTCAAGAAAACCATGGCTTCATCATTAGCCGGAAGTAACAGGCGCATAATGGTACGAAGCTCTTCAGAATTGTTTTGGAACGGAGTCCCGGATAGGATAATTAGTTTTTTGGTACGAAGTTCAGCAAGAGCCTTCCGAATATCGCTATTTGGAAGGCCTTTGCTGAAATTCGTACCAAAAAGCGAATTATTCTATCCGAAACTCCCTTCCAAAACAACTTTGAAGAGCTTCGTAGCATCATACGCCTGTTACTTTCGGCTAATGATGAAGCCATGGATTTCTTCAATACTTTGACAGACAACGTGACATATAGAAGAATATATATATATATATATATATATATATATATATATATATGAGATCAGAAAAAAAATTGGATCAACTTGTGCACATCCATAATGGGGGCATTCTTGATAAATCTATGTCAAAAGTCAAACTTTGACATATGATCAAACTTTCACATATGATCAAATATTGTTGCATATGTCAAAATTCAAACTTTCACATATGATCAAATGTTGCATATGTCAAAATTCAAACTTTGACATATGATCAAACTTTGATATATGTCCACCGCGATATAAAATGATACATAGACTTCGTCGGGCGAGAGGGGGTTGATCGACGTCCCCCCTCATGTCGAAGTTACCGGAGTTTTCTTCTAGGGGTTTGGGTGGCCTCGAGAGTTTGTCGAGTAGGGGCGGGAGGGGGTAGGAGATCGACAACGCTGCGTTGGTCATTTGGTCACCCAACTCCTCATTTTGTTATTTTTTTATTTGGTTATTTGGTTATTTTAACATTTTAACATTTATCTGACATCCCCCCTCATGTCCATGTCCGACGTCCCCCCTCATGTCGAAGTTATCGGGGAGGGGGTAGACGACAACGACGCTCACCCCTCATGACATGTCCGACGTCCGACGTCCCCCCTCATGTCATGTCCGACGTCCCCCCTCATTCTAACTAATTTCTAACAAAAATAATATTCTATGAACATCATATATATATACATCCATCCATATGAACATATATGAACAAATAAATACATATAGCCACATATATGAAAAAAAATACATATATAAAAAAATGCTATGAACATATATGAACAAAAAAATACATATAGCCGCATATATGAAAAAAAAATACATATATGAAAAGAAAAATGCTATGAACATATACACACATACATATATACATACACACACACATATATACACAGCGCAGGGCAGGGGCGGCGCGCGGCGGCAGTGAAGGTCAGGGGCGGTGGCGCAGCGGCAGCGAAGGGAAGGGGCGGCGGCGCGGCGGCAGCGCAGGGCAGGGGCGGCGCGCGGCGGCCGTGCAGGGCAGGGGCGGCGCGCGGCGGCAGCGCAGGGTAGGGGCGGCGCGCGGCGGCAGCACAGGGCACGGGGGAAGAGGAGAGGAACGGCGCGGCGGATCACAGTGGGAGCGGGGACAGCGTCGGGGCAGCTCGGCGACGGCGATGACGGCGGCCGGATCGCGGGCAGCGACGGCGAGGAGGCCCGGCGAGGGCAAGGGCGTCGGCGAGGGCGTCGGCGTCGAGGGCAGCAGCCTGGCAGCGTCGAGTGCGTTTTGGCGTCGGGGGAGAGAATGAGGAGAAACTGCTAAGTCTTGGCTTATATAGCAAAGGCTTTAGTCCCGGTTGGTGGCACCAACCGGGACCAATACCAACCTTTGGTCCCGGTTCATGCCACCAACCGGGACCAAAGGGTTGTGCTTTGGTCCCGGTTGGTAGCATGAACCGGGACCAAAGGGGGGCACTGGTCCCGGTTCATGCCATGAACCGGGACCAATTCCCTTGCACAGCGGCATGGTGGTGGGAGTTTAGTCCCACCTCGCTAGTTGGGAGCGCCCTGCACCTATTTATAATCTCCGCTGCCTCTTCCATCTCGAACTCCTCTGAACTGCAGGCCTACATGCCTAATATAACAATGCTATGCCTGTGGGCCTACTGGGCCCGCCGCGGGCCTGCATCCTGGCCCAACATGCTAGTTGGGTTTCTAGTCGTATGCAGGCCGTGGTGGCCGTGTAGGCGGCATTTTTTTTTAAAAAAAATCTGTACTTTTTTTTGTTTTATGCTTTACTTAATTTTTTAGAGTTTTTGAGTGATTCATTTTGCTTTAGGTAATTTTTAGGTTATTTTAAATGTCTGTTTAATCAAAAACAGATTTTGTTATTTTAGTTTGCTATTAAAGTTTCTAACAAAAAAATTCTTTATGAAAATTCTTTTTGCTATTAATGTTTTGAACAAAAAATACTTTGATAATTTAAGTTGCATAAATTTTATAAAAATTTAGTTTCAAAAATACTAGAGGTTTATAAAATCTTTTTAGTTGGTTCTTTTTGCTATTAGAGTTTTATAAAAACTTTTTCGTTGATTCTTTTTGCTATTGAAGAGTATTATAGTTTTGTTTTAGTTGATCATAACAGAATATTTTTATTGATTATTTTTAGTTCATTCTTTTTTCTATTAGAGTTTCATAAAAGTTTTCTAGTTCATTCTTTTTGCTATTAGTTCATTCTTTGAGCTAAATGACACCGAAATTGAAAAGCACTTCAAATGAACTGTGAAAAGGTTGAAAGTTGGCATGGTATCATCATTTCACCCACGTAGTATGTGCTAAAAAGTTGAGAGGGTTACGGCAAAAGCTGGATGCACATCGTGTACAAAATGGACAATCTCTTTCGAAGTGTCAGGGTTTAGGATGAAAACTCATCTGTTACAAAGGGATTTCATTTTTTTGAACTTATTTGAACTCCAGACTTTTTGTGTGTTCAAAATGCATCATTCAAAGCCACATCATCAATTTTCAACCCTTTCTGACTTCATTTGTTATTTTTCATGCATTTACTGATTTTTTTGAGCTATATGACCCTGAAATTGAAAAGCACTACAAATGAACTCTGAAAAGGTTGAAAGTTGGCATGGTATCATCATTTCACCCACATAGCATGTGCTAAAAAGTTGAGAGGGTTATCGCAAAAGCTGGATGCACTTCGTGTACAAAATGGACAATCTCTTTCGAAGTATTAGGGTTTCGAACGAAAACTCATCTGTTACAAAAGGGATTTCATTTTTTTGAACTTATTTGAACTCCAGACTTTTTGTGTGTTCAAAATGCATCATTCAAAGCCACATCATCAATTTTCAACCCTTTCTGACTTCATTTGTTATTTTTCATGCATTTACTGATTTTTTTGAGCTATATGACCCTGAAATTGAAAAACACTACAAATGAACTCTAAAAAGGTTGAAAGTTGGCATGGTATCATCATTTCACCCACATAGCATGTGCTAAAAAGTTGAGAGGGTTAGGGCAAAAGCTGGATGCACTTCATGTACAAAATGGACAATCTCTTTCGAAGTATCAGGGTTTCGGACGAAAACTCATCTGTTACAGAGGGATTTTATTTTTTTGAACTTATTTGAACTCCAGACTTTTTGTGTGTTCAAAATGCACCATTCAAAGCCACATCATCAATTTTCAACCCTTTCTGACTTCATTTGTTATTTTTCATGCATTTACTGATTTTTATGAGCTATATGACCCTGAAATTGAAAAGCATTACAAATGAACTCTGAAAAGGTTGAAAGTTGGCATGGTATCATTATTTCACCCACATAGCATTTTATAAAAAGTTGAGAGGGTTACGGCAAAAACTGGATGCACTTCGTGTACAAAACGGACAATCTCTTTCGAAGTATCAGGGTTTCGGACGGAAACTCATCTGTTACAAAAGGCATTTCATTTCTTCACATGTAACTGCAGTGATATTCTAGATCAAAGGCATCATCATAATAGTTGTGGAGAGAAAGTCTTCACTTTTTCTTCGCTTGTGTCCTTTGCTTATTGCGCCGTAACCATGGATAATCTTCATCGTTTAACAGGGTGCTTGGGTCAGCCTTGACTTTGAAGTGAGGAATTTCATGAAACTTTTCATAATCTTCAGACATGTCTTTCTTGCCCTCCAATCCCACGTGTCTCTTTTTCCTGAAAGAACTATGTTGCGCTTTAGCTCATCGTATGATGTAGTCGCTTCCTTATCTTTTCTTTTTCTCGGTTTGGTAGACATGTCCTTCACATAGAAAACCTGCGCCACATCATTGGCTAGGACGAATGGTTCATCTGTGTACCCAAGATTGTTCAGATCCACTGTTGTCATTCCGTACTATGGGTCTACCTGTACCCCGCCTCCTGACAGATTGACCCATTTGCACTGAAACAAAGGGACCTTAAAATCATGTCCATAGTCAAGTTCCCATATGTCCACTATGTAACCATAATATGTGTCCTTTCCCCTCTTGGTTGCTGCATCAAAGCGGACACCGCTGCTTTGGTTGGTGCTCTTTTGATCTTGGGCGATCGTGTAAAATGTATTCCCATTTATCTCGTACCCTTTGTAAGTCAATACAGTCGAAGATGGTCCCTTGGCCAACAAGTACAGCTCATCAGAAACAGTGTTGTCACCCCTGAGACGTGTTTGCAACCAACTGCCGAAAGTCCTGATGTGTTCACATGTAATCCAGTCATCACACTTCTCCGGGTGTTTGGAGCGCAGAATGTTCTTGTGTTCATCGACATACGGGGTCACCAAGGTAGAATTCTGTAGAACTGTGTAGTGTGCTTGAGACCAGGAATGCCCGTCCCTACATATTATTGAGTCCCCTCCTAGCGTGCCTTTTCCAGTCAGTCTCCCCTCATACCGATTGAGGGAGACCAATCTTCTTAAGGTCAGGAATAAAGTCAACACAAAACCCAATGACATCCTCTGTTTGATGGCCCATGGAGATGCTTCCTTCTGGCCTAGCGCGGTTACGGACATATTTCTTTAGGACTCCCATGAACCTCTCAAAGGGGAACATATTGTGTAGGAATACAGGGCCCAGAACGACAATCTCGTCGACTAGATGAACTAAGACATGCGTCATGATATTGAAGAAGGATGGTGGGAACACCAGCTCGAAACTGACAAGACATTGCACCACATCACTCCTTAACCTTGGTAGGATTTCTGGATCGATCACCTTCTGAGAGATTGCATTGAGGAATGCACATAGCTTCACAATGGCTAATGGAACGTTTTCTGGTAGAAGCCCCCTCAATGCAACCTGAAGCAGTTGCGTCATAATCACGTGGCAGTCATGAGACTTTAGGTTCTGGAACTTTTTCTCTGGCATATTTATTATTCCCTTTATATTCGACGAGAAGCCAGACGGGACCTTCATACTGAGCAGGTATTCAAAGAAGATTTCCTATTCTTCTTTGGTAAGAGCGTAGCTGGCAGGACCTTCATACTGCTTTGGAGGCATGTCGTCTTTTTCGTGCACACGTTGCTGGTCCTCCCGTGCATCCGGTGTATCTTTTGTCTTCCCATACACGCCTAAGAAGCCTAGCAGGTTCACGCAAAGATTATTTGTCACGTGCATCACGTCGATTGAAGAGCGGACCTCTAGGTCTTTCCAGTAGGGTTGGTCCCAAAATATAGATTTCTTCTTCCACATGGGTGCGCGTCCCTCAGCGTTATTCGGAACAGATAGTCCGCCGGGACCCTTTCCAAAGATTACTTGTAAATCATTGACCATAGAAAGTATGTGATCACCGGTACGGATGGTGGGCTTCTTCCGGTGATCTGCCTCGCCTTTGAAATGCTTGCCTTTCTTTCGACATTGATGGTTGGTCGGAAGAAATCGACGATGCCCTAGGTACACATTCTTCCTGCATTTGTCCAGGTATATACTTTCGGTGTCATCTAAACAGTGCGTGCATGCGTGGTATCCCTTGTTTGTCTGTCCTGAAAGGTTGCTGAGAGCAGGCCAATCATTGATGGTTACAAACAGCAACGCATGCAGGTCAAATTCCTGCTGTTTGTGCTCATCCCACACACGTACACCATTTCCATTTCACAGCTATAAAAGTTCTTCAACTAATGGCCTTAGGTACACATCAATGTCGTTGCCGGGTTGCTTAGGGCCTTGGATGAGAGCTGGCATCATAATGAACTTCCGCTTCATGCATAGCCAAGGAGGAAGGTTATAGATACATAGAGTCACGGGCCAGGTGCTGTGATTGCTGCTCTGCTCCCCAAAAGGATTAATGTCATCTGCTCTTAAGCCAAACCATACGTTCCTTGCGTCACTTGCAAAGTCCTCCCAGTACTTTCTCTCGATTTTTCTCCACTGCGACCCGTCAGCGGGTGCTCTCAACTTCCCGTCTTTCTTACGGTCCTCTCTGTGCCATCACATCAACTTGGCATGCTCTTTGTTTCTGAACAGACGTTTCAACCATGGTATTATAGGAGCATACCACATCACCTTGGCAGGAACCCTCTTCCTGGGGCGCTCGCCGTCAACATCACCAGGGTCATCTCGTCTGATCTTATACCGCAATGTACCGCATACCGGGCATGCGTTCAAATCCTCATACGCATCGCGGTAGAGGATGCAGTCATTAGGGCATGCATGTATCTTCTGCACCTCCAATCCTAGAGGGCATACAACCTTCTTTGCTGCGTATGTACTGTTGGGCAATTCGTTATCCTTTGGAAGCTTCTTCTTCAATATTTTCAGTAGCTTCTCAAATCCTTTGTCAGGTACACCATTCTCTGACTTCCACTGCAGCAATTTCAGTGTGGTACCGAGCTTTGTGTTGCCATCTTCGCAATTGGGGTACAACCCTTTTTTGTGATCCTCTAACATGCGATCGAACTTCAACTTCTCCTTTTCACTTTCGCATTGTCTATTTGCATCAACAATGACCCGGCGAAGATCATCATCGGGCACATCGTCTGGTTCCTCTTGATCTTCAGCTTCCCCGTTGCCGCATCACCGTATTTAGGGGGCACATAGTTGTCAGCATCCTCTTCTTCTTCGCTGTCTTCCATCATAACCCCTTTTTCTCCGTGCTTGGTCCAAACATTATAGTGTGGCATAAACCCTTATAAAGCAGGTGGGTGTGAAGGGTTTTCGAGTCAGAGTAAGACTTCGTATTCCCACATATAGGGCATGGACAACACATAAATCCATTCTACTTGTTTGTCTCAGCCACTTCGAGAAAATTATACACGCCCTTAATGTACTCGGAGGTGCGTCTGTCACCGTACATCCAATGCCGGTTCATCTGCGTGCATTATATATAATTAAGTGTGTCAAAAACCATTACAGAACATCATGAATACAGAAGTGACCAAATTAATTAATAGAAGTTCATCATCACATTAAAACCAAAGTACATACATAGTTCTCATTGAACAACATATAGCTCTCCAGAGCATCTAATTAAACCATACATTGAAACTATCTAAAACATTTCAACGCAACAACAAATGCGATCATAATCGCAACTAAGGTAACAATTGATCCAACGGCATAATGATACCAAGCCTCAGTATGAATGGCATATTTTCTATACTTTCTAATCTTCAAGCGCATTGCATCCATCTTGATCTTGTGATCATCAACGACATCCGCAACATGCAACTCCAATATCATCTTCTCCTCCTCAATTTTTTTCAATTTTTCCTTCAAGTAATTGTTTTCTTCTTCAACTAAATTTAACCTCTCGACAATAGGGTCGGTTGGAATTTCCGGTTCACATACCTCCTAGATAAAAAAATCTATGTCACGTTGGTTGGTATAATTCTCATAAACACTAAATGAAACTAATAGTTATAAAAGATAATATATATACCACATCGGAATCATAGACAGGATGAGGGCCGACGGAGGCGGATACCAAAACCATCGCACTATATAATAACAAACAATAATAAAAGTAAGAAAATTACACAAGTATCTATCTAAATCATACAAGTAAGAACTTTTTTCTTTTAGAAAGAAGATAAGAACAAGAGGCTCACCACGGTGGTGCCAGCGACGAGATCGGCGCGGGCGATCGACGGCGGTGAGGATGGGGACGGGACAGGACGGACCGCCAAACCTAGACAAATCTTGAGGAAAATGGAGCTTCGACAAGGAGCTTCGAGAGGAGAAAGCTTAAGTGTGGCTCGGGCATTTCATCGAACACCTCATGTGCATAGGAGGTGAGCTAGAGCACCACAAAGCTCTCCCACGGCCGGCCAAAAAAACAGAGCACTCCACTGCTCTGCTCGCGGGGTATATATAGGCATCTCTTTGGTCCCGGTTTGTGGCTAGAACCTGGACTAAAGGACCCCATTTGGTCCCGGTTCCAGCCACCAACCGTGACCAATGGTTGTGGGTCAGGAGCGAGGCCCATTGTTCCCGGTTCGTGTCTGGAACCGGGACCAATGGGGCCAGACGAACCGGGACCAATGGCCCACGAGGCCCGGCCGGCCCCCTGGCCTCACGAACCGGGACCGATGCCCCCATGGGTCCCGGTTCATGAGTGAACCGGGATTAATGGGCTTACCCGGCCCGGACCAAAGCCCTATTTTCTACTAGTGTCAGATGTATTCAGACCGGGTTTCTGTGATCCAAAAAAATCATCTGGCACTGGCTTTTTTGTTACATACAAAACTAAGTGTGGAGCAGTATATATGTTCATTGTTCGGTAACTGAACTGAATCACCTTGGCATAAAAATCCCATTCGCTTTTGTCGGAGGCGGTGTAATGATTTGAAGGAAAGGCTTTTATATTTCCAAGTTGATCAACTACGCAACTTTTGATCCTAAAGCCTTTCTTTAAAAGGGGCTGGTCAATGTAGCTCCATGTTGTGCTATCTTGCTATTGTTCTCTTTTTCCTTTTCTTAAAATGGCCAGATATCTCTCATGTTAAATTCGTGGTTGATTGCTTATATCAAAAATAATTATGTTAGTACACTGAAGTGAATTTCTGCATTGTTAGTGAAGTTGGCTAAATAGTTTTTGCGCTACTGAGATATATATGTGCACTACATTCTAACCCTGTAAATAGTTGTGCTACTGAGTTTAATCTAGACTATAATTATGTTAGTACACTCTGCAATATAATTATGTTATATTCTGCTTTTGTCAGTTTGATGGTCCATATTAATTTGCTCAAGCTTGTTTTCACATCTGGTCATATTTACACCTCTCCGCCGACTGCCACCTATCATGGAGGGAGATGGCTTGGCCAGGCCGTCAACGCCCATCGGCAACTTCCTGCAGGCGCCGTCCCGTTCTTCCTCCCCTTACTCCGATGCCTTCATGGCGAAAATCATTAGCAGCAGCAAGAAGGTTAAGCACCAACTATGGTTAAAACTTTGTCTCTTTTGTGTACTATGCATGATTGATCTGCTTTTGCTGGTCAGGTTAGAAATTCAAGTACGACTATTGCAATGCATCTTTACTACCTATGTGTATTTATTTGCATTGATATTTTCCTCCTTAGGCTCCAAATCATTTGTTGGTCATAAATTATTGTGCATTATTGATGATTACTTTGCAATTTAAATGACAACAGGGCTGGGTTTTGTAAGTGCAATGGCTTCAAATGTGACCTTTCAGTCAAGAAATGTCTTCAGTGAGAAGCTTATGTGAAGAAAGAGATAATTAAGTTAGCAATTTATAGTTCTCTTTGATAATTGTAACTGAATTGTCAATGGTCAGTTCTCTCGAATAATTAGTTACTCCCTCAATTTTACAATAGAGATAATTTATCAAAGTCGTGTTTGGAGGGTGTTTGTGGTCTTCTTTTTTTTGTGAAGGATTTGTAATGGATATGCTACTCGCATATTTGAACATGCAGAGGGCATCTCAGTCTTTAACCCTGACTATAAAAATCCATTGATGGAAGCTGGGGACGGCGAGATGAACATCCGGCTCCCTAGGTCTAAGCCATCGAGAAGGTAGAGAGATGACATTTCCATGTCATCTACTCCAGCTGCCGGACAAGGCAGATAAAAACTATGGATCCTTGCTCCCCAGGCCGCAAAAGGATCACAGTGATGTCTTCTACCTCCTCCTAGATGTATTAATCTGAATATGATGTTAGTTATGGTTTTCTTCCTTTTGCTCTTCTCATGATGTAATTTCTTTTACTAAGACAACACCATGTTTGTTGTAATGCCTTACTTGATGTAAGATCCCTTTTCTACTTTGAATGAATTTACTGCAAATATATTTCTTATTTAGTTTAGTTCATCATTCAGAGACGGTGGAATATTTTTGTCCTTCACAGGTTAAATGAGCATTGTGTAAAAGTCTAGTTCTCTTTCTTCAAGTGCTTCAAGTAAATGAAATCCGCTGCAGAGCCTCATGTGCTTCAAGTATGAATAAGAACTATGCACTCTTTTTCTGCGTTTTGAACGCATTTCATGTTGTCTTAAGTAACATTTGCCCAACCTCTCTCTCTCTTTCTCTCTCTCTCTCTCTCTCTCATATCAACTAAACCATGTTTTTTTCAAGGCGCATATGGATTTAGTAGACCACAGCTAAACAGATTAAACATAGGTTTAATTTCAGATAAGACTTTCTACTATCAAACTACTATAAGTATATACATCGCATGTCCTTACTAAAGGAAACTATTTTCATCACTAACATGGGTTTAGTGGGTCTTTGCGCCATTTGACGCAACGGGTCAACTAGTATTGATAAATCCTGCTTCGGCATGCCTGATAGCAAGGCTCAACTATATACTTTGTTTCTCTATCTAAAGATGAAGCACGACGTTCCCCTTGCTCTAGTTTTTCTTTTCCTGTTTTCGTCACTGTCGACGGCATGCAGTAGATCAAGATAAACTATTCAGCTTGTTACTATCGTCTGCATATGGTGGAATTGCAGGCTGCCTGGTGTGAAACCAAATTGGCTCCCCAAATGTTGGGTACCCAAATTATACCAGATATTGGCTTGCAAAAGCATTATTAGTGTTTTTTTTTGCTGCAAACCAAATATTGGCCTAAAATCTACGGCACAAATTCAGCCTGAGGTACCCAAATGTTGGTAACATGTGTGATGAGCAATGTTCAAGAAATCGTTAACCGGTAGCTGCTCTGTCGGTTTAGGAGTAGAGATTAATCGGTGAATAGGCCTATTAACTGGATTAATCGGTAGATTGTATAGGAACCTGCCAACATATATCTAATTCTTTTATGTATTATACCATAGTCGCATGCTCCCAGCTACGTAACATACCAAAATATGCTGCCATACACCTATAAAAAGCATAGAGAGGAGGTAAATTATTAATTCTAGCTATTAAGCAGCGGGATGGGGTTACGGGCGAAAAAGATGGGATTTTTTTGCCCACCATTAATGGGCTAGCAGGGATTAATCGGCATGACAACTGATTAATCGGTCTATCAGGCCAATTAATCGGACTGATAAGTTAACGCGATGAATATGTGCTATTCGATTCGGCCACGCTATGAGTAGCGATTAACTGGTCCGTTAACTGATTAATCGGGTGAATTCTTAAACAATGATGATGAGACTGAAGCAGTTATAAAATCAATAGTACTAGTTTTTTTGAAAGGAAAACCAATAGTACTAGTTGGCACTAATGCGTTTTAGTTAATTCTGCATTGCCGGTCTTCGTGTGGTTGATGCATGAAAGAAACTCCTTGCCGACATTGAGTGTCAACTATAGTTAATGTTTCATCAGTACAGTTTCTAAGCTCCCAGGAAATGCAACGATTTGGGAGGTTGCAGGTTTAACTTCGCTTCTTCTGCCCGATGGTTCCCTGAGTCACACAAATTTTTCTATGGTTCGGCTCGGTAAGCCACCGGTTTGGATCAATGGGTCGGGACTGTTGTGCGGCTTTGCACAGTTAGGCGGTATCGCGGTATAGGTTGTTGCAGAGGGGTCAAAGGTTCCACCGAGTTGCTTCCCCCTGTTTCTGGCTGTTCGAGGGTTTGGCGACGCATCACCGGTGCTGGTGGCTGTCCGGTGGTCGCCTTGGTGCTTGCACAACATCGGCCCGCTCAGCTTGCAAGGCGTTGTCCCGTACACCTAACCTCTTTTTCTCACCCGTCATCGCCTCTTTCTCTTGCCACCGCGGGCGCCTCACCCTTCCACCCCTCCCTCTTTCCACCTTGCGGCTTTCCCAAGACCGATGGACCACCATGCTCGAAGCAATGGAGACGCCCGCTACTCACGCCACACATTGTCGCTACCTCCCTGCACATCGTCATTTGGGAGGACATCCCTTGAGATTAGGGCTGTAAGAAAAGCTCGAGGCTCGTGAGCCGCTCGAGATCGACTCGTATTTTGGCTCGACTCGAGATCGACTCGAAAAGAAATGAGCTGAGTTCGAACATTTTATGTAGCTCGATCGAGAAATGAGCTGATCTTGAGCTAACACTAGCTCGCTCGATTTTAGCTCGATAGACCGAGATCATATAACTATATTACATAATTTTGATATATATTACAGATAAATGGGGTAATTTATTACCATATAGATAGTAAAAAATAATTTATTACCAAATACATTGTGTATGATTTTCCTCCATTTTACCTACTACCGAACATGAAAAATTAATTAACTACAGAGGAAAGTTAGTCCAATATGGCAAAAGTTTGAGAGTAGACGCACCTTCATTTTTTTCTCTTGCTACTAGCTCGTCCATGATCTCTTCCAGTATTAAGTACTAGTCTTTAGTTTAGGGAGAATAAGTTAAGTTATATAATGATTTTTTATGTTGTGCCGTGGCCTATCTTATTTTAAAATTTATCTTAAATTATTAAAAATATCATCTTACATAGCTCGAAACTAATTCGAGATCGACTCGACATCGTTACAAGCTGAGCACGAGCCACTTTTTACAGCTCGACCTTGAGCTTCGCTTGATTTGAGCTCGCTCGAATTTTTGTATAATTTGAGCTGAGCCTAATCCAACTCGCTCAAACTCGACTCGTTTGCATCCCTACTTGAGATTTCTCTTCTTAACAGGCTCTTGCTCCTTTTGTATTGGTGCCCTTGCCGCTCATTCATAGCTCCTGCAACAATCGGCTATGCTGGTATGCCATAGGCAACCATTCCACCACAATCAGAAGGATACGAGTGGTTTGTGTGGGTTGCAGCCGAGTGCACTAGATTCAGAAGTACTTTATTTTTTTTCCAGTTTCAACACCCATTCATCATACCCACCAATGAATTTTATTTTTAATGCTAGCAGGTTGGGAAAAGAGGTGTAGAATGGTTGCTTACAGTTCTTCATACTTACAGTCTAATGCATGTTTTGTTGTGGTTTTTCTTTCCAGCAGTGTCTAGATCGAATTTGCGGAAGAATATGTTCTGTACCGTGTCTGTTAGCAGATTGGAGGAAGGGTTGATTAGAATGAGTTTGTATGGTTTAGTGAAGCAAACAATTACAACTTCTTTCCATTTTTTCAATATTCTTCATCCTTGGAATGTTTCACTTCAGTATAGAATGTAAAACGATCGACATTTCTGTTGCTTGTACACCTGATTTAAACAAACTACATGGATGTTCTTTTAAGGTTTCAACCGTGATGTCAACAAAGGTAATCTTAATAGTCAATCCACATATCTTAAATTACTGAATTATGCATCTGAAGGTGTGCTTCGCCTTGAGCGTTTACCTATGTTCTGATAATATATACTGGTTCAGTTGTGGTGATTTCTGTGTTTATTATGCATTTGATATGCCATATTAATGTTTGTGGTGCCTTATGTACATGGTATGACAAAAATAAGTTCTTCAGCTGTTAGGAATCTTAGGTAATCAAACATCAAGTATTAAGTTTGCCTTTTTTACTTCTAATATTGATGCTTGGAGTTATACTGGGACCCAGCAACAATATTCTCTCATTCTACCCAGCACTTTTTCCATAGAAACATTTCAAGGTTCCTAGATGTGTTGTAGATATTGTCTATGTTTGCAACAAGTGCCTAGCTGAAAAGATATCGCGGGTGATGTCCAAAGAGAAAAGGAAAGTATCAGAGAAGAGCTCTTCAAAAAAGAGGCAACCACTGTTAGAATAAATCCAAGGCCACCATCGATCATCCGAGGACCAAGCAATGATACGAGATACAACACCGAGATTTGTTAACGAGATTCACCGATATGGCTACATCCCGGGGCCAGACTATGGGCGCTCCTCCCCATGACACCGCTACAATACTGCACCCGGTCGCTCTGCACACTGGCACATGCCGCCGGCTTCCCCTGCGTTCCTGTGGTATTATGTTGGCATAGGTTACATCGTGTGTCTACCCTCGCTATATATGAGAGGCCTAGGATACAAGTGTCCTACTAGGACACGACTCCATATCATATCTAAACACAATACTACTCAGAGCCCAACTGTAACCTACCTTGTACACAATATTCGACACAACTCTAACAAACTTCACCTTGGCGAATATTCTCCACCACCTCAAATTCGTCAATGCGTCAAACTTCCATGTACATTGGACTTGAGCTTATCCATGAGTACCGCTGTTACTCCAAAGAGTCCATATGACTCCAACTGCAACTTGTAGTTCCTTCTTTTCTTGATCACAGTCAACACTCGAGCAAAATGAAGTTCCTTGCTACTCTAGTTTGTGCTCTCAACTTCCAGAGTATCCGTCCAACGCTATCACACACTGATCACAGACCTGTGTGAAAGTGAACAACTCACATATTGGGTGTCACACATAAGAGTTACCCTGAACTCAACATCACCGCTCCTTTCTTGACCGTCTGTCTGAAACTTGAAGGAATTTCACCGTTGCTTGTAGTCATCCCGAGTCAAATTCGCAGTTGTCTCACTGCATATATGGCCACCAGAGCCCTGGCCCGTCTTCATGCCCCGTGCGTACCGCATGCCTCGTCGCTATTACCACGTCGAGCCTCCGTTGTCCTGGTCGAGAGTCTCAAGGGTCGCAAACCCACACCACTCAACTCCCACTGCAGAGTACCACCAATCATCGCCGACCGATGACGAGTTTCACGCTTCCATCAGACCACTTGGCTCCGGTCCAAATTATGTGTCACTCGCTTTTTTCCTGTTGAAATGGGCTTCGACTCTCTAAGCTCTTACTCGGTAGCCCCTCAATCAACACCGAGTGAAGTCTTCCAGACTCCAGCTCCACCTTCAACATGACTCCATGGTAGATGATTAGTCCACCCCTGCGCCTCATCGACTTCAAGCTCCCTTGAATCAACCCTGCGCCATAGTCTTATCGAAGCCACACAAGCCCTCAGGCCTGCGCCACGTGTTTCCACGCCCCAGAAGTCGGTCACCATCAGCATCACGCTCCTATGTCGTCGTCGTCGCCGGTCTCACCACCGTTTTATGTACCAACCGACTTGCGTTGATCCGTCAGACCGCCTAGTCCGACCTAGCCGAACTCGTTCGACTGTATGACACGCTCGAGGATCCCAAATCTTTTCGCGAATTTCCATCCATCACATGATAGTTCCATCTCAGCTGACATGACTTCCTGCAACACCTTCAAGCATCCCTGTTATGCCAACAAATTTGTCACCCTTGTCCGCCATAACCCAAGGTTCAGTTCCGGGAACTTCTACACCTCAAACCTGATACCCTTTGACGCCATGGTTCTTTATATGGCTGACCCTGCGAAAAATTATCCGAGCTCTCTTCTCACACATTGTCCAAGTACACGATGTTGTACTACTAGCAAATTCCAACCAAAAATCTTTCTGGTCTTCACGTGTGTAGCGCTCCCTGGCACAAAATTCCAATGGTAAGCTTTGCTTCGCCTTCTGCTATTTCCAATGGATGCCAACGTGAATACGTGATGGATTTGTTTTTCCTCTCCGAATCGATCTGCCTCCCGCCGCGTCCACACAAAGACTCGGTCCTCCTTTTTTTTTCTTGTCTGAAAACAAATCTCGTACGTGTAGCTCCAACCGCCCCCTGCACACAGCTCCTCAATCAGCATCGCCTGTGCGTGGCCTCACCCTGCACTGCTACGCCTAGTCCACGGCCCGACCACGTGTAGCTCCATGGACCACCAGCTTGCAACGCTCCAAGGGCCTTGGGCCAGCACACTTCCGCGGCAAATTTGACAATTTTGATTTGAGGACGAAATCATTTCACAAAATGAACTGCTCCTAAAAAAATTTCACTCAGCTGACCTTTTTTAGTGGCGCCTGACACGGAGGCGCCACACCCTACGGTGCAGCGCCTAGCACGCAGGCGTTGCACTTCTGTCCAGCGTGTCAGCCCCGGGGCCCGCTCCCGGCAGTGCAGCGCCTCAGAGCTAGGCGCCACACATGTAATGTGCAGCGCCTAGCCCGTAGGCGTTGCACTGTGACTTAGATGCAGCCGCCGCGCGCTAGCCCTAGCAGTTACAGAAGCATCCCGGCGGCGGCTGGCTCCTCTCCCCCTCTCAATCCCCTCCAAAAATCTTCAGATCTGACGATTTGGTCAGTGGAATTCTTCACCATTCCATCCTACAAGGTACTCTCCACCAATCGCTTTCTTTTCCTCCGTAAATTCGTACACATTTGTCTCATTTAGCCAAGTTTTGGTGGAACCCTTGATTTTCCTGGATTTGATTTTTATATGATAAATTGAAATAGTGTGGTGTGATTTAGGATTTGTAGTCATTGTGGAACCTAGATTGTTTAAGTTTTGGTGGTACCCTTGTGTAGATTTGTAATATTGATATAGATTTGTGTGATTAGGATTAGTAGATGATTTGTAATCATTGTGATGGGTATTTGTGATGATTGTTGATGTCCTTTCATTGTATATCTTAGATTAGTATTCAACTTTCCTTTTAGTGTTTACCGATTGTTGAATACGTATGAAATAATGCTCGCATATTAAATAAAGCATAGGGAGTAAGCTAACGTATGTTTATTGTTTGAAATTTTCTAGGATGGTTTGGCTTCTCGATGATCACTGGGACACTCAACACCGGTCGTACTTTATGTCAGTGCAGCAACGGGTAATAAGCAAAGTTGTTGGTGTTTTGAATTTTGTGTTTATTTCAAACACAAATGCTCCATATGTAATTTTCTGATTTGCTTGTTTGTAGGATCTTGCACCTCTGAAGATTCGGTCTCACGGGGTTACCCTTGGGGGGATGCACTATGATGAGCGGTACACACCGTATGTAAGGGAGACAAGACTCCTCCCTTTCATTCAGTTGGTCAGCCGGTCGACGCCACCCGTCAATGATGTAGCAATCACCGTGCTTGTTGATCGTTGGAGGCCGGAGACACACAGTTTCCATCGTCGGACCGGGGAGATGACTGTGACGTTCCAGGATATTGCTATGATCCCCGGTCTTCCTATCAAGGGGAATCCTCTTTGTATGAGACCGATTCTGATGGATGGCGCGAGCAGATGCATGCCCTTATCGGTATGGTTCCTCCGGAGCCTCGGAAACCAGAA
This sequence comes from Thinopyrum elongatum, assembly GCA_011799875.1. NCBI lineage: Eukaryota > Viridiplantae > Streptophyta > Magnoliopsida > Poales > Poaceae > Thinopyrum > Thinopyrum elongatum. Next base: position 590,314,667 of record CM022299.1, on the reverse strand, counting down.
GCAGAAGACAAGAAGAAGGAAAGAGTCGCAGCCGGTGCTCCTTTCACCTGGATTGCATTTAACTTTGGTTCTTGCCCTGAGGAAGCTAATGAGGATGAGGTGAAAACATATGCTCGTGTCTACATGTGGTACGTTATATCCAGGACTATGTTTGCTAATGGCACAGGCAAGAATGCTCCATGGATGTGGCTGAAGGCGTTGACCGTCTTCGATAGCAAATGGAGTTGGGGTTCGGCGACATTGGCTTACTTATGTAGATAGGTAGGCGGTTGTTTATTTTCACTTCATTGGTTATCAATACGATCTTCCTGTTAATTGAACTGTGTTTTCTTCTATGTGCAGTTGGATGACGCCTGTTGTAGGATCTCAAAGGACGGAGGTATTGGTGGTTGTATGCTCGTACTTTCTGTATGGAGCTGGGAGCGATTGCCGGTTGGACGACCGAAGACCGTGAAGTATGAGGATTGGGATGACAAAGACGACCCACTACGGTTGCCCACTTGGGCTTACAAGTGGGATGTGTTAAATGAGATGACGGATGATCCCTCTGTCATGTACAAGTTGTACACGAGCGAGATGGACACGATTACGGCTGAGCAGGTGACTTGACATTGCATAAGTGATTCTCATGCTTTTATCGTAACTCGAAATCAATTTTGCATTCTATGCTATGTTGCAGGTGGAATGGGAGCCGTATGGAAAAGGGGATAGTTTTGGTAACCCTAGAGAGTTCGTGCTGAATCCGATGTGCCTTAGGGATAGGGATCTTTGGCATATGCGGTGCCCACTCATATGCAACTGGGCGGTTGAGCTTTACATGCCACATCGGGTGTACCGCCAGTTTGGTTTGTTCCAGCCACACCCGCCGGAGTGGGTGGACACGGACAAGTTGCTACACGCGTAAGATAGAATTAACCTTGAGCACTTAGCAGCTTCTCGGCGGTTTCGATGGTGCTAATATTCTGTTTTCTAACTTGTAGCTTGGATAGGAGAAAGCAGCGGAAGATCAAGTACTGGGACAAGCATCACAGGAAGTATATCATACAGTTCGCACTTAGTGTGGAGCAAGCTAAGGCTGGAAAACGATCCCAGCTTCGTGAGCACTGCCCGATCGCGTTAAACAACTACCTCACATGGTTTCTTGCAAGTACCCGTGTGGAGATATGCAAGCCGGCGTATAATGAGGAGATTTTGCCAGATCCCACCGCCTTCGATGAGCTAACCCAGCACCAGTTCAACAAATTAGTCAGGGAAGGCACCCGAGTCCATTCAGCTCCAATGATGAACTTTGTGGTATTTGTAGGAGATATGCCCTAGAGGCAGTAATAACAGTTATTTTGTATCTCCGAGTTTGTAATGAATGTTTATGTTCCATGCTATAACTGCAATGATTCTCGAGTCTACAATAACCACGAGGCTCGGAGGGAAACTCATTTGCACGTGTGGTATAATAAACGGTAAAATGTATTCCTAGTCTTGCCTCTAAGACTGGCTCAAGTATTGCATGATGATCCTGTTTTCCTGATCATGGGCATGGCTATGCCGGCAATTTTGAGGGCACAATGTTGGTAGAACACTTGTGTTGAATCGACCCGATTGATGTTATGCTATGAGATACTTTCGTCACAAGTTAATGGTTAATAACACAGAGATAGTTAATGTTTGCATAATTCCTTAGACCATGAGGGTGTCGAGTTTCTTCATGCTTGCTTCATGAACTTTGGGGTTTGTTAAACATCATCCGTAAATGGGTGGCTATTACGGCGGCTTATGGGTTCATGGAAAAGTATGTCAAGTAACTTGATAGCTCAAGATTGAGATTTGCTCCTCCGACGATGGAGAGATATACTCGGGCCCTCTCGGTGTAACGGTATCCATCATCGTCTGGCCAGACACCTTGTGATTTGATCACTGGGATACCGCAACACGGAAACGAGAAAAGAGAACAAAACCGGTAACGAGGTAACTTGCATGGTGGACAAAGTGTTGGCCCACGGGAATGCAATAAATCTCACCTCGGGTATTTGTGATATATCGTGAAGCAACAGGAATAGCACACGGCAACTGGAGGTTCACTCGGATATTTATTCGTGTGGGTATAGGGGTCAATATGGGTGTCCACGGCTCCGATGTTGATCATTGATCGGAAGGGGTTCCGGGTCATGTCTATACTTCACCGAACCTATAGGGTCACACGCTTAAGGGTCATCTATCTGCTGAATACTAGACAGGGAGTCTGAGAGATAGTCACCGAAAAAGTTTCGGAGACAACGAAAGAGTTTCGAAGAGAGAGAACACCGAAAGAGTTTCGGTAAAACCAAAAAGTTGTTTTGGAATATATTATTAGGTCAAAAAGGGTTTCGGCATCGCATGGAAATTTTCAGAGGATGCCAGAATTAGTCTGGGAACTTCTGGGAATTTTCAGAGATCAAAACTGGAAATGTTCCGAAACTGCCGTAACCGCTGTTGTTGCTTTTCGCTGATAAAAACTACCATACCGGAAATGTTTCGGAAAATTCCCAGAATAATTTTAGAGGGTGCCGGAAATGTTCTGGGACCTTTTGGAATTTTTCAGAAAAAAGTTTCGCCGAAAACATCTTGTCTCAGCGCGAGGGGACAAGATCCCACGAATCGGGGGTTGCTTGTTTGGTGGCTTTTTGTCTAGGGAGCACCCTTGTTTCAAGGGAGACATGTTGGTGGCTTGTTGGGGGGCCCCCCCCATGGGGGGGGGTGCAAGGTTGTGGCCGGCCAAAGGGGGGACCCCATGGTGTCCCCTTGGTGCCCCACTTGAGTTACCATTCCACCCTTCATGTGGGATATGTAGCATGGGTGTTTTGGTATTTCCTCCACCACCCCACCCCTTGCCTTGGCCTATAAAAGGAGGAGAAGGGGCTGCCATTCTCCTAATCCCCTTGCTCTCATACACATGCCATGCATTATCTGGCTTCTTCTCTCCCTCCCACGAAAAGAGTTTCGTAGAGCCAAAAGGCTGTCTGGGTTCCGGAAGGAACTAGTTCTGGACGGCGAAGCCCTGCCGGATAGCTGACACCGTATGTGTGCAACCCCATAGAGAGGTCGTAGTTTCGGTCTTTTGCCCGAGGGGCTGTTCGAGTGTCCTCCCGAAGGGCTGTCCGCGACATCGTCCGGGGGACTGTCCGACCGCCTCCCGAAGGGCTGTCCAACGAGGGAGTACATCCTCGCGGTTGGGAGGTTGTAAATCCTAGCTGCGGGGATCTGCACCAACGATCTCCACCGACTCTTCTTCCGCTGCGCTTCGAGTCGGTATGGAACAGATCAAACCTTGTATGCAGTCTCCATAGTGGTCCTGGGCGTGTTCGCTATACCGAAAATTTTGATTTTCTGTCGCGTTACCCTACAGTGGCATCAAGAGCCGTGCTATGCGTAGATGCAGGTTACGATCTAGAATACATGGAGATGTATGGGTATTGCATAATATAATTAGGTAGTAGATAAGATCTATTGCTGAAAATTATTTATGCGGGTGACAGATGAAATCTGTTACCCGATTTTCTTGTTGCTTCCCTAGAATTTGCGTTTGCTCAATCTCGAGACAGCATGGTAGAATTTGACAAAGTTCTGGCAATCCGTGATCCTGATTGATCATGGAAGTGCTATCAGTTCTTTGGGTTCTGCCATAGTCAAAAGAAAGATGAAATTCGCAAATGAAAGGGCATTGCAGATATGATCTGCACAGGGGTCATGCGTATGATGAAGTTTATTATGGGGCTCGAGATTTAATTATCTCGTGTTTCATACACCCCGAGATGTTAATCTGGCGACTCGAATAATCATACTTGATGATAAAACGTTGGTAGCTGCGGTTTAAGTCAAAACCTTAGAAGCCACGTAAAATAAAATTTTGCATAAACCGATTAGAGGCGTCTAACTTGGTTTTGCATGATGGTTTGCATATGATGTGGTATAGCAAAGCTCATATTCAATTTGATTATGTATGAGATGTCTATATGATGTAATTAACATGACCTGCGTGTCATGATTCGGCATGATGGCTGGAGCCATATGATTGCACTTTAATGACCTGCGTGTCAACCTTAAGTAATGCATTTATTTTATCTGCTATGGAGATAGCAATATTATCTAGTGCATCGACAAGGTGGTGGCAATCTTCGCAAAGGTGAACACCGACGCGAATGCCGAAGACGAAGAAATACAAGACTTCTCCGTCAGAAAGGGCTATACCATATCATGCTATTATGAATTGCCTGAGATGTTTATCCCTCTTGATGCACCCTTCTTGATTGCGCGGTAGTCGCTTTTATTAGGGTGATCTCTCACAAAATTATCAAGTAGTTAGTGTTCTCCCAAGTGTAGCACCATCACAGCATCCTTCCTTTCGGGGTGCGCCATGATCTACATGGGTACGAACGATTGTACGGGTGTAAGGCGGGTGAGGTCAGACCTCGCAGCAAGATCACTTGGTTGTCTTGACGTTCATGGCAGGATCGTCCTGAGCTCGGAACACACGCATCGAAAGATGAACAAGAGTCACATAGAGATGTGATCGGCAAGTTTGCCTACCAATTGGAGTTCACGACATCAGTGTTCATCTCGAACAATGGCGTTGAATTGCAATTTGGATCTTGAATCACTCACAATCAATTTTGAGAGATTTGGTTTGAGTGGGAGCACACTTTAGAATAAAATTGTTTATTCACTAGTGCAATTTTCATTATAAACAAAGTCTAAGTGAAACTTGTGTTTACCATTGTAGATCAAATGGCTCGCAACACTGCGTTCAACTTAGGCCCGATGTTAGAGAAAGAGAAGTTAGCTGCGACTGGAAACAACTATGCGGACTGGGTCCGCAACCTGAGGATTGTCCTCAGGAGCGCTAAGAAATTGTATGTGCTTGAAAATGCTCTTCCAGCTAAACCGGCGGCAGAGGCCCCGGAAGATGTACAAAATGTCTGGGCCACTAAGGATGATGATCACAACTTAGTGCAGTGCCTTATGCTAGCTTGCATGAGTACAGACCTTCAAAAACGTTTTGAATTCCATAAACCCCGTGATATGATCCGGGAATTGGATGCTCTGTACAAGGAAACCGCAAAGTCTGAACGATTTGATATCATGAAGGCTTTGATGGATTGCAAGATGGCTGAGGGTAGTTCAGTTGGCGAACACGTGGTCAAAATGATTGGCTATGTTGAAAGGCTTAAAACCCTGGAATTTCCACTTCCACCTGGCCATATGATGGACATGTTGCTTTCTTCACTCCCCCCGTCTTACGACGGTTTTGTATTAAACTACAACATGAGTGGGATGGAGAAGGAACCGGAAGAGGTGCTCGCCATGCTGAAAACTGCAGAAGGAGGGCTGCGGAAAAATCGCAAGCAAGTGTTGCTTGTGAATAAAACCGCCAGTTTCAAAAAGAAGAAAGGCAAGCCAAAGAAGGGCAAGGGCGCCGGTAAGACCGGCTCCCAAAGCAACTCTAAGGGTGGAGCCAAGAATGAAACTGAGTGCTTCTACTGCAAGGGCACAGGACACTGGAAGAGAAACTGCAAGAAGTATCTGGAAGATAAGAAGTCCGGGAAAACCGGAAAAGGTATAATTGTTATACAAGTTAATGTCATTGACGTTTTGCTTGCTAGCGAAAATTCTAAGTCTTGGGTATTTGATACCGGATCGGTTGCTCACATTTGCAACTCGATACAGGGGCTTCAGAAGGTGCGCAAGCTGGAAAAGAATGAAGTCGTGATGCGCGTCGGGAACGGCGCTGGGATCGCCGCTCAAGCCGTCGGCATTATGCCTCTACGTCTCCCTTCAGGATTTATCTTAGAACTAAGTAACTATTATTTTGTTCCGGCATTGTGTAGAAACATTATCTCTGGATCATGTTTAGTACACGATGGATATTCCTACAAGTCTGAGAACAATGGTTGTTCACTTTATTGTAAGGATATGTTTTATGGATTTGCACCCATTGTTGGGGGCCTTTTCGTATTAAATCTTGAATGTGAAAATAATGTCTTTAACGTGAATGCTAAACGCCTTAAGAAGGCTGATACCACCACCACTTTCATGTGGCACTGTCGGCTTGGCCACATCGGAAAGAAACGCATGCAAAGACTCCATAAAGATGGAGTTCTGCCGTCTTTTGATTTTGAATCATTTGACACATGTGAAGCTTGCTTGATGGGAAAAATGACCAAGACACCGTTCACGGGTCACCCTGAACGGGCGGGTGAATTGTTGGAAATAATACATAGTGATGTATGTGGTCCGATGAACACTGCCGCACGGGGTGGGTATTTCTACTTCGTGACTTTTACTGATGATCTAAGTCGGTATGGCTATATCTACTTAATGAAGCATAAGTCGGAAACCTTTGAAAAGTTCAAGGAATTTCAGAATGAGGTAGAAAATCATCGTGACAAAAAGATTAAGTTTTTGCGGTCTGATCGCGGAGGCGAATATCTTAGTCATGAGTTTGGCCAACATCTGAGTGACCGTGGAATTGTTTCACAGCTTACGCCTCCCGGAACTCCACAGCGAAACGGAGTGTCGGAACGACGTAACCGAACCTTGTTAGACATGGTAAGGTCGATGATCTCTCTTGCAGATCTACCGATATCTTTTTGGGGACATGCACTACTTACTGCCGCTTATACATTAAACAGAGCACCGTCTAAATCTGTTGAGACGACGCCATTTGGATTATGGTATGGGAAGAAACCCATTGTGTCGCATCTCAAAATTTGGGGTTGTGAGGCATACGTAAAACGTTTACAGCCTAGCAAACTCGATCCCAAAGCAGATAAATGCTACTTTGTAGGTTATCCCAATGAGACCATTGGGTATTCCTTCTATCTTCCCTCCGAGCACAAAGTGTTTGTTGCTAGAAACGGAGTCTTTCTTGAGAAAGAGTTTCTCGCTAAAGAAGCAAGTGGGAGGACAGTACAACTTAATGAGATTAGTGAATCTTCGGCAATCGTTGATATGGCTAAGGAACCGGAAGAAATTTCGCTAATTATCCCTACAACTGAGCCGGAAGTTGTCGCATATGATGCGGAGACTTCAGACAATGTTGTAACTGAACCGCGCAGATCAGGAAGGGCTATCCAGCCACCTGAGTGGTTTCATAACGAAATCTTCATTCTTGAAGACGATGAACCTGCGCACTACAAGGAAGCGATGGCGGGGCCCAGCTCAAAGGAATGGCACAAGGCCATGAAATCCGAAATGGAATCCATGTACGAAAACCAAGTTTGGAACTTGGAAGAACTTCCAGAAGGCGTAAAGCCAATTGGTTGTAAATGGATTTTCAAAAGAAAAACGGACGCGGATGGTAACATTACTATCCACAAAGCTAGACTTGTCGCGAAAGGGTTCACGCAAGTTCCAGGAGTGGACTACGACGAGACTTTCTCGCCTGTAGCTATGCTTAGGTCTGTTCGGATATTACTAGCAATTGCTGCTTATTTCGATTATGAAATATGGCAGATGGATGTCAAAACGGCTTTCCTAAATGGAAACCTCAAAGAGGATGTATACATGATACAGCCAGAAGGTTTTGTCATTCATAAGGATGCTGGAAAGGTATGCAAACTTCAGAAAGCCATTTATGGTCTGAAGCAAGCGTCAAGGAGCTGGAACATTCGTTTTGATGAAGTGGTCAAAGAGTTTGGCTTCATCAGGAATGACGAAGAATCTTGTGTTTACAAGAAGTTTAGTGGGAGCGCAAAAGCATTTCTAATCTTGTATGTGGATGACATATTGTTGATTGGAAATGACGTGAATTTTCTTAGCGAAATAAAAGAATCATTGAAGAAGAGTTTTTCAATGAAAGTCTTAGGCGAAGCGGCATATGTATTGGGCATCAGAATCTATAGAGATAGATCAAAACGCCTGATAGCGCTTAGCCAAAGCACGTACATTGACAAGGTGTTGAAAAGGTTCAACATGGAGAACTCCAAGAAAGGCCTACTCCCTATGTCACCTGGCACAGTGCTTTGCAAGAATCAGAGTCCTCGAACTCTTGATGGGCGAGCACAAATGAATGATGTTCCATATGCCTCGGCAGTTGGTTCTATTATGTATGCCATGCTATGTACAAGACCGGATGTTTCCTATGCGCTAAGTGTTAGCAGCCGGTACCAAAGTGATCCAGGATTGGAACACTGGGCCGCAGTCAAGGGTATTCTTAAGTACCTCAGAAGGACCAAGGATTTACTCCTTTTGTACGGAGGTGATGAAGAGCTCATTGTAAGTGGTTACACTGATGCAGGCTTCATGACTGACCCAGATGACTTCAAATCTCAATCAGGCTATGTTTTCATGTTGAACGGTGGCGCAGTTGATTGGAAAAGTTCCAAACAAAAGACTGTGGCGGATTCTACAACGGAGGCGGAATATGTTGCAGCTTCCGAAGCCTCCAAGGAGGCGGTATGGATCAAGCAATTTCTTGAAGACATTGGTGTGGTTCCAAGTGCACTGGACCCGGTGGAGATCTATTGTGATAATAGTGGCGCCGTGGCTCAGGCAAGGGAGCCAAGTTCGCACCATAAGACAAGACATATTCAACGCAAATATAAACTCATTCGACATCATGTCGAAGAAGGTTTAGTGAAAGTACGCAAAGTTCACACGGATCTGAATGTGTCAGACCCGATGACAAAGCCTCTACCACGAGCAAAGCATGAGCAGCACCGGACAGCCATTGGTGTTAGGGAAGCCAAGTAACTGGATTATGACTCTAGTGCAAGTGGGAGTCTGTAGGAGATAAGCCCTAGAGGCAGTAATAACAGTTATTTTGTATCTCCGAGTTTGTAATGAATGTTTATGTTCCATGCAATAACTGCAATGATTCTCGAGTCTACAATAACCACGAGGCTCGGAGGGAAACTCATTTGCACGTGTGGTATAATAAACGGTAAAATGTATTCCTAGTCTTGCCTCTAAGACTGGCTCAAGTATTGCATGATGATCCTGTTTTCCTGATCATGGGCATGGCTATGCCGGCAATTTTGAGGGCACAATGTTGGTAGAACACTTGTGTTGAATCGACCCGATTGATGTTATGCTATGAGATACTTTCGTCACAAGTTAATGGTTAATAACACAAATATAGTTAATGTTTGCATAATTCCTTAGACCATGAGGGTGTGTAGTTTCTTCATGCTTGCTTCATGAACTTTGGGGTTTGTTAAACGTCATCCGTAAATGGGTGGCTATTACGGCGGCTTATGGGTTCATGGAAAAGTATGTCAAGTAACTTGATAACTCAAGATTGGGATTTGCTCCTCCGACGATGGAGAGATATACTCGGGCCCTCTCGGTGTAACGGTATCCATCATCGTCTGGCCAGACACCTTGTGATTTGATCACTGGGATACCGCAACACGGAAACGAGAAAAGAGAACAAAACCGGTAACGAGGTAACTTGCATGGTGGACAAAGTGTTGGCCCACGGGAATGCAATAAATCTCACCTCGGGTATTTGTGATATATCGTGAAGCAACAGGAATAGCACACGGCAACTGGAGGTTCACTCGGATATTTATTCGTGTGGGTATAGGGGTCAATATGGGTGTCCACGGCTCCGATGTTGATCATTGATTGGAAGGGGTTCCGGGTCATGTCTATACTTCACCGAACCTATAGGGTCACACGCTTAAGGGTCATCTATCTGCTGAATACTAGACAGGGAGTCTGAGAGATAGTCACCGAAATAGTTTCGGAGACAACGAAAGAGTTTCGAAGAGAGAGAACACCGAAAGAGTTTCGGTAAAACCAAAAAGTTGTTTTGGAATATATTATTAGGTCAAAAAGGGTTTCGGCATTGCATGGAAATTTTCAGAGGATGCCAGAATTATTCTGGGAACTTCTGGGAATTTTCAGAGATCAAAACTGGAAATGTTCCGAAACTGCCGTAACCGCTGTTGTTGCTTTTCGCTGATAAAAACTACCATACCGGAAATGTTTCGGAAAATTCCCAGAATAATTTTAGAGGGTGCCGGAAATGTTCTGGGACCTTCTGGAATTTTTCAGAAAAAAGTTTCGCGGAAAACATCTTGTCTCAGCGCGAGGGGACAAGATCCCACGAATCGGGGGTTGCTTGTTTGGTGGCTTTTTTGTCTAGGGAGCACCCTTGTTTCAAGGGAGACATGTTGGTGGCTTGTTGGGGGGCCCCCCCCATGGAGGGGGGCAAGGTTGTGGCCGGCCAAAGGGGGGACCCCATGGTGTCCCCTTGGTGCCCCACTTCTGTTACCATTCCACCCTTCATGTGGGACATGTAGCATGGGTGTTTTGGTATTTCCTCCACCACCCCACCCCTTGCCTTGGCCTATAAAAGGAGGAGAAGGGGCTGCCATTCTCCTCATCCCCTTGCTCTCATACACATGCCATGCATTATCTGGCTTCTTCTCTCCCTCCCACGAAAAGAGTTTCGTAGAGCCAAAAGGCTGTCTGGGTTCCGGCAGGAACTAGTTCTGGACGGCGAAGCCCTGCCGGATAGCTGACACCGTATGTGTGCAACCCCATAGAGAGGTCGTAGTTTCGGTCTTTTGCCCGAGGGGCTGTTCAAGTGTCCTCCCGGAGGGCTGTCCGAGTCTCCGTTCGAGTTTCAAGGGTCCTCCCGTAGGGCTGTCCGCGACATCGTCCGGGGGACTGTCCGACCGCCTCCCGAAGGGCTGTCCGACGAGGGAGTACATCCTCGCGGTTGGGAGGTTGTAAATCCTAGCTGCGGGGATCTGCACCAACGATCTCCACCGACTCTTCTTCCGCTTCGCTTCGAGTCGGTACGGAACAGATCAAACCTTGTATGCAGTCTCCATAGTGGTCCTGGGCGTGTTCGCTATACCGAAAATTTTGATTTTCTGTCGCGTTACCCTACAGTATTTCCCTCTTTGCTTTCCCATTCGCACTATTCACACCTTTGCTTGCCTAACATGTTAATGTTGGTTCTGTTCATAGCGTACCCAGATCAAAAAAGCAGCTGATGAGACCGAGACTATTCTGGAGACAACCCCGGTTGGGAAAAGCGATGGGGAAGGTGCACTTCGAGCATTCATTAAGGTTCACATCTCCTTCAATTGTCCATGTAACATGTCTTGCTACGTTCGATATCTCATTCACTTGTACATATTGCAGCGCCAGGGCCAAAGGTTAAGGCGGTTATCGAACCTTGTTGGTTGTCGTGACCCCGAATATGTATCACCTCAGCGGTCTAGGTCGGCGACACCATCAGATCCCACTTCTGGCCATGGTGCTCCTTTGGAGGATGAGGATGTGGGTGTGGTCACCCAAGAGGTATGCCAATAACATATATTCAATTATTGATGCATTGCTAACTTTATCCTCACACACGGTCTTTTCCATATCGTTTGTTTTTGTAATAGGTTGTTGATGACATGACCTTGGGGACCTATCAAGTTCGGTCAGCATACATGTTAAAGCCTAGGAGGGGAATCAAAAAATACACACCCGAAGACTTCACCGAAAGAGGCAAGAGGACGGTCGGCACCTCGCGGATGGCGGCTTTGGATGACTATGTGGATGAGGTGGAGGAACCGGAGCCGGAGCCGGAGCCGGTTGCTCGTGCTAGGAAGGCAAAGAAGATATGCAGCAAGAGGGGGGGAAGAGCCAATAAGCGCGGAAGGAACTAGTCGTCGTCCTCTATTAGTTATGTAACTCGCCTAGTGGGCGTTTTCTTATGTCAAACTTGTTATGTCGTTGAACTTGAAGTGATGGCAGCTCTTAGTCATGTTGAACTTGAAGTGATTGTATCTCTTAGTAATGTTGAACTTGAAGTGATGGTCACTCTTAGTAATGTTGTCTTTGTTGAAATTGAAGAGGTGTTGAAAATGTCATGTTAATGATCATTACTATTTTTTCTATGTAACTATTGAAAATGTGCCTGAAATTACCCAGTTTGAGGGCCAAAAAATCACTAAGTGTTGGTGCAGCGCCTAGCTCTGAGGCGCCACACTGTATTGTGCAACGCTAGGAGGAACAATACAGTGTGGCGCCTCAGAGCTAGGCGCCGCACCAACACTTAGTGATTTTTTGGCCCTCAAACTGGGTGAAAAGCTTCTGTTGCTCTCTGGACAGCTCTACCCAGACGTGCAATGCCTCCGAGCTAGGCATTGCATTGCATGGTGTGGCGCCTAGCTCTGAGGCGTTGCACGTCTGGGTAGAGCTGTCCAGAGAGCAGCAGAAGCTTTTCACCCAGTTTGAGGGCCAAAAAAATTCTAACTGTTGGTGCGGCGCCTAGCTCTGAGGCGCCACATTATATTGTGCAACGCCTCAGATCTAGGCGTTGCACAATACAGTGTGGTGCCTCCGGGCTAGGCGCCGCACCAACACATGGAAATTTTTTGGCCCTCAAACTGGGTGAAGAGCTTCTGTTGCTCTCTGGACAGCTCTACCCAGACGTGTAACGTCTCAGGGCTAGCCGTTGCACTGCATGGTGTGGCGCCTAGCATTGCACGTCTGGGTAGAGCTGTCCAGAGAGCAACAGAAGCTCTTCACCCAGTTTGAGGGCCAAAAAATTTCTAAGTGTTGGTGCAGCGCCTAGCCCGGAGGCGCCACACTGTATTGTGCAATGCCTCGAAGCTAGGCGCCACACTAAGCTGTATCTGGCTGTAACTTTTTGTTGCTCTCTGGACATTTGTCCAGACCTGCAACGCCACCGAGCTAGGCGCCACACCTTGCAGTGCAACGCCTAGCTCTGAGGTGTTGCAGGTCTGGACAAATTTCCCGAGAGCAACAGAAAGCTACAGCTAGATACAGCTTAGTGTGGCGCCTAGCTCTGAGGCGCCGCACTATACCGTGCAACGCCTCCGTGCTAGGCGCCACACCTGGACTTTGCGAAATTTTTGGCAGAGAAGTGCTTGGCACTTAGGCATTGCACATGTGGACAAAATATTACTTCAAATAGAGTAGTTCATAACACATATTACTTCAAATAGAGGAGTAGTTCATACAACCAAATCGAGGAGTCCAAAATACATAGAAATTCATGACACATAGTACTTCAAATAGAAGAGTAGTTCATACAACCAAATCGAGGAGGAAATACATAGTAGTTCATGACACATAGTAGTTCACAATCAAATCGAGGAGGAGTCCAAAATACATAGTAGTTCATGACACATAGTAGTTCACAACCAAATCGAAGAGCGTAGTTTAGAGGATAACACGGTCATAGTCCACAGGCTACTTGAAGATGACATAGCTCTATTGCGTAGAGTAAGGCCCCTTTCCCTTCTTCTTCTTCCTCTCTTCTTCTTGTCCTTCCTCCTCCCTTTTCCTTATGCGGTGAGCCTCCTTAACCACCCTCTCCATGAATATCTTGTTCTCCCTCTCTTTCTTTTCAGCTTCGAATGCCCAAAGTTTCAAGGTTCTTTCTTGAAAATCCTTGAGACGCTTCCTCTCTGCCTCCTCACATTTCCTCTTCAACGCTCGCTCCCAAGCGCGACACTCAAAATCTCCTCTCTCTCGTTCCTTCCTCTTCTCTTCAAGCTCCTCTTGCTTCTTCTTCTCTAGCAGCGGCTGCATCCTCCTCTCTTAGCTTCTTCGCAGTCTTCTCCCACCATCCCGCCATCTCACCTTCGCCATCCTTCTCCTCCACTCCCTTCATTGTTGGTTTGTCGGGTTGAGAAGCCGCCATACCTACAATGAGTGAAACATAATAGTTAGTAATGAGAATAAGAACAAATTGAAGAACATGTACATTGCAACATATTAGTGAATAAGGACAACAAGAACATATGAAAAAAAAAGAAAATTGAAACATTATAGTTAGTGAGCAACATACGGAAATGGTCCATCGAGGTATCCAAACACTCCTCTATAACGACCTTGCTCAAGACCACCACCACGGCCAAGTCCACCACCAAGGCCAAGACCATTACCGAGGCCAAGACCACCACCACGGCCAATTCGACCACCAAGGCCAAGACCATCACCAAGGCCAAGACCACCACCACGAGCTCTACCACCATCACGACCTAGACCACCACCACGAGCTCTACCACCACCACGGCCTCTTGTAAGTCCTAGTTGCCTCCCTCTTTGTTGCCTAGATCCTCTTTGGCTACCACTTGCATGGCTACCACTTGCTTGGCTACCACTTGGTTGCCTTGGCACTTGTTGGCTACCACTTGGTTGCCTTGGCACTTGTTGGCTACCACTTGGTTGCCTTCTAACTTTTTGGCTACCACTTGGTTACCTTGTGTAGCTCCTTGTTGGCTTGTGCTTGCATCATTTTTCTTTGACTTCTTTCTTGGTTTCGTACATTTTCTTTTGTTGTGACCATGACCTTTGCATTCCCCACAACGGGAGCTCTCACGAGGCTCTTGGAATTGGTCGTTGCCTGATTCGTGGCGGCCACCATGGCCCCATCTGTCCATGTCGCCTCTAAGACGCTTTGTCTTACGTCTACCCCGGCCAACAACCTTCAACTCCGGATCCGGCCATAGTTGAAGTCCATGGTACTCCGGCCATTATGATTGGTCAAAGTATGGGTGAAAGCGGGGAGCCCATGTTTTCTTGACCGTCATGATTGAGAACTCCGACTCCCTCACGGTGAGGGGGTGATTGACGTGGGAGATGAAGCAACAATGGCCTCCCGCAAGAGCAATCACACCGTGCTAACGAGACCTTGAAAGCCTGACCTCCATGTTGGCGGCCATCGTTTGTGGTTCCTCCTGGCTCTTTCACTTCGTACTTCCAATCTTCGTTGTCATATAGTATAGCTTCTTGTGAGTCCGCCTTCCGTGATTGAAATTCCAACCATTCATCAACCTTGGGTGGGAACTTGTACTTGTACTTGCGCTTGTTCTCACCCGCTATCTTGCATCCATTTACATTGAGTACTTTAGAAAGTACGCATTCATCTTGTCAAATGTGTATTGAACTATTGCCGTCACGGGTAATGCACGTGCACCTTTGAGCACCCTATTGAAGCATTCGGCCATATTGCTTGTCATTTGACCGTATCTCCGGCCATCTTCATCAAAAGCACGTGCCCAGTTGTTCCGGTATTGAATGTGCCTATTGAGAAAGTCTTGACCCCCGGGATCAAGTTTTTTGTGTGCGAGCAATTTGTTGTACAAAGTGGCGAACCGCTTGTCGGAGAAAGCGAGACAACAATCTTGAAGATCATCGGCCAACTCCTTAAGGCCACATGCCTTATAGAAGTTCGAACAAAAGTGCCTCATGCACCATCGATGGTGCAACGGAGCATGTCTGGTAATGTCAATCTCCACCGCGTTAAGAATTCCTTGATGCCGATCCGATATGACACATATTTCCCTCTGAGCGGGTAACACCTTCGTCCTCAAAAGACGCAAAAACCTCTCCCAGTTGTCATTGTTCTCCACCTCAACCAAAGAAAAAGCCAATGGCAACACCCGGTTATTGGCGTCACTTGCTATCGCAACCAACAAGGTGCCCTTGTATTGTCCGGTCAAGAACGTGCCATCAACGGTGATGACCGGCCTACAGTGTTGGAAAGCCCTCACGCATTGCTCGAACGCCCAAAATGCACGGCCAAATACTCGGACTTTCCTTCCGTTATGAACCGTTGTTTTTTCCCCATGAGGCTCGACCACATGAACCATGCCCAGGTTTGTGGCGACCATGGCTAACAACAACCTAGGGATTCGGTTGTATGCTTCCTCCCAATTACCATAAAACATCTTAATGCGGCTTGCTTCGCCTTCCATGCCTTGCCGTATTTCACCTTGTAATGAAAGATGGCTTTCACAAGGTCCATGACATGTTGGATGCTCATTGTTGGAAGTGTGGATATTGAGTTGGAGAGCCTGTAAGCGATGAACTCGGACATGAGTTGTCTGTGGTCTTGGGACACAACCTTGCCATCCACCCTTTTGCCTCGGCACATGTGAGTTGGTACACAACTCACAACGTGCCAAGTGGGACCTCCTTTCCATGGTCTTGCACGCACAATCCACGAACATTTTTCATCTTCACATGCAACCGTGTAGCGCACACTGACGTCCGAGTTCACCACCTTGTGTGGACGATAGTGCGTAACCGAGTAGTTGTCGAGCCACATCTTCAATTCCAAGAAGGTTTCGAACTTAGACCCGCGAGCAATCCCGTTCTTTCCATCTTCCAAATCACGGTGAGATCTTGGCCTAACCCCAAGAGATATACCTTGGCCACCATCTACCACGGCTTCATCTGCGAGACTAACATCCTTGAACAATGTAGTCCGATGATCACGCCCGAATACCTTCTCGAAAGCTTCGGCCTCCTTCACCATGAACCCCTCCTCATCAACTTGTTCATCGGGACCTTCGCCATCCGAATCCGATGCATAGCCACGGGAATAAGGGATGGAATGGTCCATTGTCTCTTGCACATGATATTTGTCAAGATCACCCACATTGTTGTCATGGAGATCAACTTCATTGTCATCGTGTGCATACTCATCATTCTCCTCTTGCAAAGCTTCATTTTGATTGTTTGGAAACGGGCTCAATTTTGGCCTCACTTGTTGGGTCAAAAGAGGTTCAACAATTTCATCTCGGTTCAAGGGTGGGGGCTACTAGCAACCAAAGGGGAGGGGTTCCGGTTCAAGTCCAAATGCAAACTTGAATCAACCTTCTTTGTTGCAAATAACTCAAGAGCCTTGTCTAGTGATTCGGCCACCGTCTCCTTGTATGCAACCCAACGTTGCTCCGAGTTCACACGCATTGTCTTCCAACGGATGTGCATTCCAAAACCAACATTATGCCTTCCCTCCAACTCAACGATATCACTAGGGTCCATCCAATTCAAATCTTTCCTCAGTTGTTCCAAGAGCTCCGCATAGCTAGGACTATTATCAAACACCATGTCAAGCTCATCCGGGTACGGTTCAATATTGCCTTTCAGGAAGGCGTCTTTGTCCCCATGATGAACAAACACACATGTTCTTCCCATCCCTACAAGCATTCAAACAACATAACGTAATATTTCTTCCATGAGTACTAATCCAAGGATTAACATGGAATACAAACCCTAACATAGATATGAAACAACAACCCTAACCCTTGGCCCAACATAACAACACCCATAACCCTAACCCTAACATACTAACAAGCCTAACCCTAGCCCCAGCATAAGAACACCCATAAGAATAACCCTAACATACTAACAACCCTAATCATAGGAAATTGGCAAACAAACATCTCATATCTCCATACAAATCTCTCACTACTAGGAAAAGGGCTATAGATGATATGGCCACTAATGGCGCACCAGACATGTGGTGCGCCACTACTATATAGCAGTGGCGCACCATGTGTTGGTGCGCCATTAGTGTCACCAGACCCATGGTGCGCCACTAGTAATAATTTTTTTTTCCAAAAATACTAATGGCGCACCATGCCAGAGTGCGCCATTACTAGTTTTAACTAGTAATGGCGCACCAGCCACAGAGTGCGCCACTATTAACAAATTTTTTTTTCCAAAAATACTAATGGCGCACCAGGGCAGAGTGCGCCATTACTAGTTTTAACTAGTAATGGCGCACCAGCCACACAGTGCGCCACTACTATATTTTTTTTTAATTATTTTTTTGCAAAACTACTAATGGCGCACCACCAGCTGGTGCGCCATTAGTAACCAGGGTAACTAATGGCGCATTTGTAGGTGGTGCGCCATTAGTAACCTGAGACCAGCTAGATATTTTGGACAGCCACACCTACACACTCACTTTCCCCACTTCATTCTCTCCACCTCCTCCTCCAAGCTTGTGTCGGCTGCCTCCTCCTCCTCACCTCATTTGCACCATAGATTCATCAAAATTAAGTGGTTAAATTACCTTTTTCTGATAGGTAAGTAAGGGGAAAGCTATCTTTATGTTGTAGCTAGATCTACTTTTTTTCTCCCTCCAACAACGTGCACATGCACTTTTTATGGCCTAGCTAGATCTATGTATGTTTGTGGTGTTGCATATGTTTGTGGTGTTGCATATATGTTTGTGTTTGCAGGTACCGGTATTTGAAATGCGATAGTTGCCAATATTTTGCCGGAATGTTGATTCATTTCCGTTTCGGCGAGAATTTTGGCACTATGCATTCTTTTTGGTCCTATTTTTAGGGAAAGTCATGCCAAATTTTTTCTTGGTTCTAAAATATCGTTTTGCTCTACCCCGCAGGCGACCATGGTCCGCACGATGACCGAAGGCATCGTGAATAGGTTTTTGAGCTCCGCGAAGGCCGAGATGCTTCAAAAGAACGAGACGAAGATAAGATGTCCGTGTCGAAGATGCAAGCTGAAGAGCCTTATTGCGGACCCGGATTCCGGGCAGGTGCAGGACCACCTGCTCTTGCGTGGTTTCATGGATGGCTATCGGTGGCAAGGTGATGAAGATGACTATGAAGTCGTCCATGGGGGCCGGGCAAGAAATGAGGAAGGCAGCAAGACAACCACCGCGGCGAGGGCGGGCGAGAAGACGAAGAATCTCCAGGACATGATCACGACGGTGATGCTGTACACAGTCATCATGTAGAAGATGCCGGACATGATGATGAGGAAGATCAAGACGAAGGGCATGATCATGAAGATGGAGATGCCGGAGCAGACGACGATGGAGGCTGGCTGCAGGACCCTCATATTCAAGAGCTGCTTCTCAAGCAGACGGATAACACAAGAGCTGCCGCCCGAGAGAAAGCCAAGCTGGATCAACTGGAGATAGACGCGGTTACTCCATTGTATGAAGGATGCAGGCCCGAGGATACCCGCCTGAAAGTAACGCTCATGGCTCTGGAGATGAAGGTAAAACACAAAATGACCGACGCATGCTTCGACGAGAACATGTCATTCTGGCACGAACGTCTTCCCAAGGGGAACAAGTGCCCGACCAGTTTCGAGGAGGCGAAGAAAATCGTGTGTCCTCTGGATTTACCGCATGTGAAATACCATGTGTGCATGAACAATTGCATCATTTATCGGGACGAGCACGCGGAGTCTACCATATGTCCGGTGTGCGGCGTCGCTCGATACAAGAAGAGGAAGAAAGCTCCTCGAAAAGTGGTTAGGTACTTTCCGATCACTCCTCGTCTGCAGCGGTATTTCGCGGACCCTAAGGTAGCAAAGCTCCTGCGTTGGCACGCGGATAGGGAGGAGAAGAAGCGAGAAGATGACGGAAATGATCTGGAGATAAATAAAAAAGACAAGATGCTGAGTCACCCTAAGGATGCGAGCCAGTGGCAAGCGTTGAACTTCGAAGACCCAGAATTTGGGAACGATCCAAGGAACATCGTGCTGGGCGCGAGCACCGATGGAGTCAATCCGTTTGGCAGCCAGAGAAGCACACATAGCACCTGGCCTGTGTTTGTGTGGATGTACAACCTTCCCCCCTGGTTGTGCATGAAGAGGAAGTACATTCACATGAGTATACTAATTGAAGGGCCGAAACAACCAGGGAACGACATCAATCTGTATCTGGGGCTGCTGAAAGAGGAGCTAGACACGCTGTGGAAAACGCCAGCCAATACGTGGGACGCCGCAGAGAAAGAATATTTCCCTATGAGAGCCGCACTGCTCACGACGGTGCACGACTATCTCGGTTACGGATATCTCGCGGGGCAGGTGGTCCACGAATTTTCTGGATGCGTCAGGTGCATGGATGACACAACGTATCACCAGCTAGATAGAGATCCCGGGTCTTCGAAAACCGTGTTCATGGGACATCGAAGGTGGCTTCGCGACGATGACCCGTGGAGAAAACGCAAGGATCTGTTCGATGGTGAAACCGAACCCCGCAGACGCCCGCGTACGAGGAGCGGCGAGGAAATAGACGAGCTGTTGAAAAATTGGAAAGATTGCCCACTGCCGGGAAAGAAGAAAAAGGTGCCAGAGCCGGGAAAGAAGCGAAAGGCCCGCCAGAGCCGCTGCTGAAGGTATGGAAAACGAGGTCTGTTTTCTGGGACTTGTCGTACTGGAAGATCCACCGTGTGCCTCACAGCCTTGATGTCATGCATATCACGAAGAACGTGTGCGAGAGTCTGCTTGGTACCCTGCTCAACATGCCAGAGAGGACCAAAGATGGGCCGAAAGCAAGGGCAGACTTGAAATCAATGGGCATCAGGGAGGAGCTTCACGCTAATGATGATGATGATGAGGCGAAGCAGGACACAGAAAGTCGTCGCAAAGGCAAAAAGGCCAAGAAGACCGGAAATGACTACCCTCCCGCGTGCTTCACTCTAAGTCAGGAGGAGATCGAGCAGTTTTTCACCTGCCTTGTAGGAGTAAAACTTCCTTACGGTTACGCGGGGAAGATAAGCAGATACCTAGACCCAGCGAAGCAGAAGTTCAGCGGGATGAAGTCTCACGACTGTCACGTGCTGATGACGCAGATACTTCCAGTTCCAATCCGTGGGATCATGGACGCGCACGTCCGTGAAACGCTATTTGGCCTATGCAACTTTTTCGACGTCATCTCTCGGAAGTCGGTTGGCGTGAGGCAACTCAGAAGGCTACAGGAAGAGATCGTGGTGATACTATGCGAGCTTGAGATGTACTTCCCGCCCGCATTCTTCGACGTTATGGTGCATCTTCTGGTCCATATCGTGGAGGATATCATCCAACTCGGGCCGACGTTCCTGCACAGCATGATGCCGTTCGAAAGGATGAATGGTGTCATCAAAGGATACGTTCGCAACATGTCACGTCCAGAGGGAAGCATAGCCAGGGGCTTTCTGACCGAAGAGTGCATCTCCTACTGCACGAATTATCTAGGCATCGAGAACCCCGTAGGTCTGCCCGTCAACACGCACCTCGGCAGGCTCGCTGGATGGGGTCACCGCGAGGGTCGCCGCGAAATGCATGTCGACTTCGAGGGTCGACTCGCCGACTTTGAAAGAGCAAACCTAGTCGCGCTACAACACATAGACGTGGTCGATCCTTGGGTGGTAGAGCACAAAACCTTTATTGAGAAGACGTACAATGACCGAGGCCAACAGAGGATGGACGGAGATATGATCAAAGAGCACAACTCATGTTTCACGCGTTGGTTCAAGCAGAAGCTTCTGTCGTACCCTTTACATGAGGATTCTTCCGCGGAAGAACAACTCATATTCGCCTTGTCACAGGGCGCCGAGCACAACCTGATGACCTATGAGGCGTACGATATCAACGGCTACACATTCTACACCGAGGACAAGGACATGAAGAGCGATGGTTATCAGAACTCCAGGGTAACGATGGAATCCTACACCGGTAACGACAAGGACAGATACTACGGAAGGATCAAGGAGATCTGGGAGCTGAGCTACGCTGGAGAGAAGGTCCTGATGTTCGGTGTCAGATGGGCCAAGAGCGTCCTAAAAGAAGACCGGTATTTCACCACCATGGTTATACCCGAAGCCAAATCCAAGACCGTGGGCGCAAACGTCACCGCGAAAAATGAGTCATGGGTACTGGCTTCCCAAGTGGACCAATGCTTCTTCATTACCGACCCGTCAAAGCCCAGTCGTGTTGTTGTGAGGAGAGGCAAAAGGAAGATCATCGGAATGGATGGAGTCGCCAATGAGCAAGACTTCGACAAGTACTGCGACCCGAAGATGGAACATGACGACGACGATGAAGTAGCAGCATACACCACAAGAAGAAGAAGGACCACCATACCTAAAGGACGTCCGTTCCACAGAAGAACTCCATTTGCGAAAAAGAAGGGCAAGAAGACTGTGAACAGATAGCTAGCTAGCTAAGATCGATTGTATTTAAATTGTAGCCTTCATTTCTCGATTGTATTTCATGGGCACTTTTTGAACTCATGAATATTTTTAAATTTCATGGGCACTTTTTGAACTCATGAATATTTTTGAATTTCATGGGCACTTTTTGAATTCATGAAAAAATATTGAATATTCATGAGGACACTCGATCTCGATCCCCCTCCATCTCGATCGCTATCCCCCCTCGCCAGATCCCCCTCGCCGCCGAGCACCCCCCGCACCCTCCCCCTCTCCACCACCGCCGACGACCCCCGCACCCTCCCCCGAGCCACCGTCACAAATGAATGCAACTAAAAATTATTACTGTTTTTATAAAAATTTATTACTGTTTCATATTCATATTCATTTTCTAAAAAAATATTAGATGCAACAAAAAATAATAATAATAATAAATTACTTATGGCGCACCGCTGGCTGGTGCGCCATTGCTATCTAAAAAAAAGATTACTTATGGCGCACCGTCCCGGTGGTGCGCCATTGCTATAAAAAAACATTCTAATGGCGCACCGCCAGGGGGTGCGCCATTAGTATCTTCCCCCCTATAGCTAGTCGCCCGATCCCTTCGTCCCTCCCTCGCCAGATCCGCTCCCCCATCGCATACTTCTCCACCGCCAAGTTCGTCCGACCCACTGCGCCGCCGCCGCGGCTGCCCCGACCCACTGCGCCGCAGCCGCCCACGCGCCCCCGCCGCCTTCCTCTCCCCATCCTCCCCTTCCTCCCCCTCCGACCCCACCCCGACGCGTCTCCGTCTCCACGCCACCCACTGCATCTTCCCCGGCACCCGCACGGAACAGATCGGAGGAGACACAGAGACAGGCGAGAGGAGAGGAGGAGCCCGCCGCCTCCTCGACGCGTGCCGCCGGATCTTCAACGCCTAGCCGCTGCCGGAGCTTCAGCGCCTCGACGCGTGCCACTCGTCGTCGACCTGCCCCGCAGCCGCCACAACCTCCACATCGTCGTCATCGAGGCCGGGACGCCAGGTGAGAGGCCCTCTCCATGTCCCCAACATCTTACTTGTCATCGCTACTGTCTGCCCTCTCCATGTACCTTTTTTATCAGTGACAATTTGTCTGAATATTATCTGAAAAATGCAAGTGTTTGTCTGTCTGAAATCAGTCTGT
Source organism: Thinopyrum elongatum (assembly GCA_011799875.1). Lineage (NCBI taxonomy): Eukaryota > Viridiplantae > Streptophyta > Magnoliopsida > Poales > Poaceae > Thinopyrum > Thinopyrum elongatum. The sequence goes on along the minus strand of CM022299.1, from coordinate 590,291,806 downwards.
ATGTGTGTTTTCAGTTTGACAGCAAAAACAAAATTCTGCCATACGCCACAACAACATGAAGCAATGAACTTGGCTTTCAGAACAACATCCATCATATACAAAAGATTATATAATATGCACTAGAGTCTTTCTAGTTAGTCAGACTGATTTTGACATATTCTAAAACATAAACTGAAGTTTAACATGTCCAAAAGACAGCTACAGCCACTAGATGTTTGACATCATCTTCACCTGTCCAAAAGACAAAGCTACAGCCATTTTTTCATGTCCAAAGACACAGGTTTTAACATGATGTTTCACATCAACTCCCACGTCCTTCTTTTTGCCTGCATTGTTGTATGCTCCTATGAAGATCCAAATGTATCATCATAATGTAGGTGCTGTGTTGTGTGATTCTTCATGCTGAGAACTTCAGCTTTTTCAACTTGCTGGACTATATGTTCATTGGTACTAATTGTGATGCTGCTGTTGTACTACTTGGGAATTTTGTCAACTTGTGATGCTGCTGCTGTACCCCGAGAGGCCCTTGAGTTTACCGGAATGTCGATTAACTTCCGTTCCGGCAAATTCGGGTACTCCATATGTCCTATTTTCAGCAAAGGTCATGCTAAAATTTTCCGTGAATTTTAGCATGACTTTGCTAAAAATAGGACATATGGGGTACTTGCGACTAATGCATGGGCCGGGGTATCTTAGTACTTAATTAAGTAGGATCAACTGCCCCTTTATTCTTGCTGCATTAAACACATATGATGAATTCATGTGTGGACAGACGAAAAAGCAACTGCCATAGGTGGCAATAGAGCCAAGTGATTAGGCCCTAAATGATAAACCTTGGCTTTTAGGGTGCCTCGGTGTCGATAAGAACCTAAATGATGAAAGCTTAGGCTTTTAGGGTGCCTCGGCGTTGACAAACCCTAAATGATAAAACCTTGGCTTTTAGGATGCCTCAGTGTCGACAAACCCTAAATGATGAGACCATGATAATTCCTCACAAACCCTAAATGATGAGATCTTGTTCCTTGACAATAACCAACTTTTTGACCAAACTTTTTTCCTATTTAGAGGGAAACATGGCCCACAACGATGAGGCCGGCGGTTCGGGCGGCAAGGCATTCTGGGAGCTGTCCCAGGAGATGGAGGAAGAACCTCACCGCTATGAGGACGCCGCGGAAGACACAGATCCTGACTACACAACCCCTAGTGGCGTCAGGGATGACACCACTGATGGTGCCGCCGAGGATGCCACCACTGATGGTGCCGCCGAGGATGCCACCACTGATGATGGCAGCGCACGCACAGATGGCAGCCAACCGAAGAGGCAACGGAAGGACCGGCGCCCGAACATGCTCCGCACCGTCAAGGAGGAATTTACTGAAGTGAACTCCGACGGGCATCCAACGGCGCCCAAACAAATAGTCAAGGGGTACTCGGTTCAGCTCGGGTGCATTCTCCGGAGCACCGTCTCGATCAACACCGAGAACCTAAGGCATAAGGACCGAGGGAATTTGCGCACCCTCCTCTTCACGAAGCTGCACGAACGATACAAGTTCCCCGCTGAATTTGAAAACACACGCCTCTTAGGGAATAAAGTGAACAGTGCCGCCCTCACGAGGATGAGCACGACCCTGTCTACTTGGAGAAGCGCGGTGAAGAGAATGATTGACAAAGGTGATAGTTATGAGAAGATCAAGGCGAAAAATCCTTCGATCAGCGAAGATGACTACAAGGAGTTCAAGATCAAGTGCGAGAGCAGCGCAACCTCCGAATCAAGTCAGTGGGGGAAAGAAATGCGGGAGTTGAACTTAGGGGAACACAAACTCGGTCCCGGCGGTTACAGAGTGGCGGAGCCTATATGGGACAAGGAGGACGCGGAGCGTGCCGAGCAAGGCCTACTGCCCCGCTTCGAGAAATACCGTGACAAGCAGACCAGGAACTATGTCAGGGCCCGGTACAAGGAGGACCCGGTAACAAAGGAGCTTACCACGGATCCGAAGACCAGGGCGCTTGAGCTTGTTCTGGTAAGGAATACACCCCCGCGTAATTAGCTCCATATGGTTGCATTCTAATTAATGAAGCCAAATTTCTAAATGGTTCACATTACTTCCGCAGGAGACTGAAAGCAGTAGCGCGGGGTCGGCTCAGAGCACCCCTTGGGATAGCACTCTAAATAGGGCGTTGAACGTAATGAAAAACAAGGATAAGCTCAGTAAGCCGTCGTCAGCTGGTCGTGTGGCCGGCAAAGGCTTGTCTACAAAATGGTCGTCATACTATAACGCTGGTGGGCGAAAGGAGAGAAAGACCAGCTCGGAAAGCCAGTCGCGCGAGGTTCAAGAACTCAAGGCACAAGTGGCGCGGATTCCGGAGATTGTCCAAGAGCAAGTGCAACAACAACTGGGATCGACGCTCACCGGCATTATGCCTACCTTGATTCATGGGCTGACGACGTGGATTGCGGGCGGCCAACAGGGGCCGCCCCCGATTCCCAGCTTCACGGCCAGCAACTCGCACAACGCGCAGGCGGCGCCATTGGTGTCTCCGGCGGAGGCGGTATTGGTGTCTCCGACGCCGGCACGGGCATTGGAGCTTAATGCACCCGGGTGTACGCCGGCCGGCACCTCGGCAGCAAGCGGCCTCTCCGTCAATTGCACGCCCGCCGTTGGCGGTGCCTCGACATTAGCCGAGCTCGACGCCATCATCACGGTAACTAATTAAGCCTCTCGGCCGAGGACTTCATCTCCTTGCCTTTGACTGGGCATCCCTGATGCCCTACATGTTTTCGCAGGGCGCCGCCGACGTTCCGTGCACTCTCCTGCACTTCGTGAACGACGAGTTGGTCGATGTCGCCAAGGGCAGAATCGTTCAACCGGGCAACCCCGTGTTCCACGGTAATCCGATGCCACCCACCGTGTATAGGGTTCAACTGGTTCGGGTGCTGCCAGGCTGCGACGAGTTGTTACCTCCGATTCGACCCGCCGGGGCCGACGAAGATGATGTGATGACCCTCAGCGCCTGCCTAAGCTGGCCCCTGCTTTGCCGAAGAGCCAGATTCGTTTGGGGGCGGGGGACACCACCCCAAAGACAACACCACCAGTCGTGCCGGCGCCAAGCCATGGCAAGACCGCCACAACGCTACCGGACATGCCGGACATCCCTATGGCACAGGATCCGAACATGCATATGGCACAGGATCCGGACGACGACGACAACGACGACGGTACATTTACCAACGTCGATAAGTACTTTGCCGAACATGGGTACGATGATGAATTCTTGGGGCCTCCTTCTCAAGAACCCAACCCTACAAAAGATGATCGCGATCTAGCTGGTACCACGGAGAAACCCAATTGCAACAGGCGTCGTCTGGCGTTCAGTTCTCAGGAGACGCCTCCAGCTGCCTACTTCACCGAGCCTCAGATAGCCGAGGTGCGAAATATTATCAGCCCCAACACACTCAAGAAGGCGGTCTGTGAGCAGAACTCGGTCCCATTACAGCAGAAGAAGAAGGGACGGAAAAGAAAGAGTAACAAGGGTGCGAGCCAGCCGGCACCGAGTACGATCCGTGCTCAGGACGGGCCACCTTCACCTAAGGATATCTCGAGGAGGGTGCATGTGGCGGGTAGGCCGATGCTACCGACTAATATGCTCAATGCTGCAACCGGTGCTATGCGGAGTCTGCATGACAGTGTTCTTTCTTTGGAGAAGCGGTGTCTCAGAGAGAATGATGTGGCATACCCGGTTTTCGTGGCCAAGGTGCCAGAGGGCAAGGGCTTTGTGGATAACTCCATCGGGGGTACGATCGTCCTGCGGTTTGATGACATCTTCGCTATGTTTAACCTTCATCCGCTGCACTACACCTTCGTTCGGCTATTTTCGCTGAGTATGGAGATGCGGATCATTAGAGACAAGACCCCGGACATCGTGATAGTCGACCCCTTCTACATGCGTGCCAAGATCTTGGGCAGCGCTGGGGACCGGCAAGTCGCGAGTTCTTACCTCGAAGGCGTCATTCTGGCAAACCCAGATAAGGATAACTTCCTTGTGCCTTACTTTCCCGAGTAAGTCGTCCCCTCTACCGCCCCGTAACATATGATTTCTTAGATTTCGATCGTTTTTTTTTTAACATTCCGTGTTTTGTGGAGTGACACACATTGCACACTCATCCTCTTAAGCCCGAAATATTCCACGGCCACGTATTTCGACTTGGACCGTCAGTCGAAGAAAGACTACACAAATATCAAGAAAGTTCTTGATGATGTTCTCCCCGGCTACGCCAAATCTGGAGGCACCTTCACCAGGCCAGTTCGTAAGTACGACAAGCACGTGTTCGCCCACAATACGACGTTCTGCTGCGTCAAGCAGCTGCCTGGCGGTCAGAAGGATGCCTACTACGCCCTCCATCACATGCGGGCGATCGTACGGGACCATAATCACCTTTTGCTACCAAATAATCTCAAAGATTGGGCCGCGAGCTTGTCGGCAATCCAGGACGCGGACATCAGACAAGAATTCTTTCGCATCTAGTCGGAGTTTGCGGAAATCATCCATCAAGATGTCCTTCGTACCTCGGGGCAGTTCAACCTCAGAAATCAACCGTCCAACAGTGAGATAGACACAACGCTACAAATGCAGGCTGACAACGCCCGCGATTTCATGACCATCATGAGAGACGGCGGCTTCATCCACGCTCCGGTCCCTTGAGTCGAGTCGAAAGTAGTGATGCTATGTGTAGTTCTGAAACATCGATTGGCTCATGTTGTAATTAAACTTTAATGAACTTGTATGTCTCTTTGGTTTGGACAGTTGTTCAACTTAGATGTAATCGATGCTATTAATGTCTTGCTTTTCTCTTCCGATCCTTTTGTTGCATACTTATATATTGCTTATGTATTGTCTGTGAATTGCTACTAACGTTTTGTTTGGCTAGTGCATAGAGATGCCGTCGTATGTCGTGTACAAGGGTAAGGTTCCCGTAGTCTACGACGACTGGGAGGAGTGTCGGAGACAGGTTCACCGTTTCAGCGGTAACAGTTACAAAGGGTATACCACTAGGGCGGAGGCGGAATCTAGATACGCGCGCTATCTAGCGGGAGAGAGGAGGGAGCGTTGGAGGAACCTGATGAAGACCAGTTTCATCGCGATTATGCTCATCGTGATGACCGCAGCTCTCTTCTATGTGATGGTAGTTTAGATGATCGATATCGACTTGTAATGTGAAGACAAACTCGCTACTCGCGGTCTCGAGACTTGTAATGTTCTATCTTTGTTCGGTCTTTTGAATTCGGAGACTAATATGATGAATTGTATTCGGAGACTAATCTTCTATTGTATTCGATGAATCTGCTGTTGTTGTGTGGTGCTGTCTATATTCTGTCCAATAATATATTTTGTAACCTGTGAAAATATCAGAAAAGAAAAAAAAATTCCTAATATTCATACTAGTGGCGCACCACTCAGCACACTAATGGCGCACTGCAAAAATGACACTAATGGCGCATCACCCACTAGTGCGCCATTAGTATGCCAAAGCACATGGGTACATATGGCCCCCGGGAGGCATACTAATGGCGCACGGTGGGCTATACTAATGGCGCACTGCGTGGTGCGCCATTAGTATACCAGGGGTGCGCCATTAGTATTTAATTCTAATGGCGTGGTGCTAGTGGCGCACCAGTAGTGCGCCATTAGTAGGCAAAACTGGTGCGCCACTAGCAGGCCTTTTCCTAGTAGTGATCTAGATCCATAAAAAACTAGGGTTTCCCCAAACTATCAACAAATGAGCAATTTGTTAACATTTCTTGGATCAAAACAAGGGGATCGGAGAAGATTACCTTGAGGGAGGGATTGAGTTCGAAATCCACGGACAAAATCTTCAAATTTGGAAGATTTGGAGAAGGATTTGAGAGGGGGAGAGGGGGGGGTGAGGGGCCAAATCTCGGGTGGGGATGGTTTGGGGGTTGGGGTGTGTGTGTCGCGGGAGTGGTGGAGGGGGGCCAGCCAGCCAATTAGTAACAGACAGTGCAACGCCTACGGGCTAGGCGCTGCACACTACATGTGTGGTGCCTAGCTCTGAGGCGCTGCACTGCTGGGTGCGGGCCCCGGGGCTGCCACGCTGGACAGAAGTGCAACGCCTGCGTGCTAGGCACTGCACCGTAGGGTGTAGCGCCTCCGTGTCAGGCGCCACTAAAAAAGGTATGCGGAGTAAAAAAAAATTAGGAGCAGTTCATTTTGTGAAATGATTTCGTCCTCAGGTCAAAATTGTCAAATTTGCCTCGCGCATCTGGCTCAGTAGAACCTCCTGCGACTAGGCTTCCAGCGCCCGTGCCTCGTGCTTCAGATCGAATCCGACCTCACTTCCACGTCGATACGCGTCGCCGCCATGTGCACATGACACCTTGCCCAAATCGGTGAAGTCTCCTGCAGTCCTGCCATGATGCTGCCGTCGTAGTACGCTCGCCCGATCTATCCAATCGCCGCATGTCTCGTCTGCTGCTGCCGCACATACACGCGCCTTCCACTGATATGTTTTCTTCAATCTTGCCGAGAACCACACCGCAACCAGCTGCATCTCGAACTCGATACTTCCTCTGGATCAACAATCCACGGCCTTCGAACAACCTAGCTCATGATACCACTTGCTAGAATATATTCAAGGCCACCGTCGATCATCCGAGGACCAAGCAATCACACGAGACACAACAACGAGATTTGTTAAGGAGGTTCATCGATATGGCTACATCCCCGGGGCCAGACTATGGGCGCTCCTCCCCATGACACAGCTACAATACTGCACCGGGTAGCCCTGGACGCCGGCACATGCCGCTGGCTTTCCCTGCGTTACTGTGCTATTATGTTGGCATAGGTTACATCGTGTGTCTACCCTCGCTATGTATGAGAGGCCTAGGATACAAGTGTCCTACTAGGACACGACTCCATATCCTATCTAAACAGAATACTACTCAGAGTCCAACTGTAACCTAGCTTGTACACAATATTCGACACAACTCTAACAACCACAAAAGATTTTAATGAGGAGAAAGCAGATTGTTATCAACTCGAGAAGAAATCTGGCAGGAAGGATGTAAGAGTGGCCGTCCTAGAAATAATCCATTGAGTGTTTCGAAGAACTCAACCATCAAATGAGGCCAAGAAGGAACCAGCAAAATCGTATATCAAAAAGGTTATATGATAAGTACATGAATGGAAAGCAACTTAGATATATCCAAGCATGCGTCAAGTTATCAAAATAAGATGAGGTCCGCTTCGCGTTACTCTTACTGGTTAGCTGGTCTGTTTAAGGAAAGCTAGAACTGTTTTTCTATATGAAGATGTTATGATTTCAGAAACCAGTCCAGTCTGTTGTCTTTGCAAGGAACTGATGCTATGGTGGCGATGCTTTTTTTTTTTTGAGATCTAAGTAGTAAGAGAAACTACTCAAGGGGGGCTAATGCACTGGGACTATTTATATTATTTGTGATATCTTTCATATCTTTGCAGGATGAGAATTATGTTTTTTTTTTGCAGACAAACAATGGCTTACGAGGTGAGTTGCCTTCTTATAAATTGTAAATATACCAATCTATATGTATTTTTCATTCTGGAGGCAGTATATATTTTGTGAAAAGTCGGTATTCAAATATATAGTGAAGTTTTATCACACATCACTCATGTGCCATGCACCAGTCTTGCGTCGGACTACATATGTCTGTCATGTGTTCGATAATTTGCACACAGGGATTTGTTGTAGCCTACCAGTCTGCAACCTTTGCTATCGATTCTTCTGCATGTGCAACCCTAATAGCATATCATCAAAATAAATGATCAAGCAGAAGAAGTTTGGTCGCCAATTTGTGATCAAATATTTTATATCCTATACACCCAATCTTAAGCATTGCTTGCACAAACATGCCTATCCTTTGTCAATCATAGAGGATCTGCTTCAGATTTTGTATGAAAGAAGTGTACATAGTCCCCTAAACTATCACATTTCGATCACATCATCCCCTCAACTGCAAAACCGGAAACTTAATCCCCTCAACTATTCAAAACCAGACAAATAAGCCCCTGGAGACCTTATAGCTGGTTTTGTAGATGGTTTTCTCCACGTGGCATGTTGACTGGAATTTGTTGTTTTACTTATACTGCCACCTCAGCCCCAAACCCACATGTAAGTGTAATAACATATATCTTCCCTCAACCGGGCATGACTAGCGGATAGCCAGACAACAGCGAACAAGAGATGCGGTGGCGGCACGCTCTCACAGGAGCAGCTGGAGCCTGGAGGCCATGCGGCGCCTCCACCCAAGTACACCAGCAGGCTACACGGTCGCTTCTTCCATTGGCCGAAGCTGAATATAAACACGTACGGGAGTGCTACTAGCCGCTACTGTAGCTTCGATCGGTTCATCTATTCCGGCTAGATGCGCAAACACACGATCACGAGTTCACGACATCACGTACGCACGCGACCATGCTTCGTCTCCTGGACGTACGGTCGGCCCGGCCTCCGCGACGGTCGGCACTGACGTCTTCGTCTCCACAATGCCTGACGCGATGAGGCATGGTCACGTCTCGTTCCTGTCCAGATCCGTCTCAGTACGGCCTTGGCCGGCCGGTGGCGCGAGGAGGACCGGTGAGGGGCGGCTGGAGGCTCCCTGCCGGCGTGCCGACAGCAGCCCTCGTCTCCATGGCGAGGCTCCGTTCGGTTTCAGCCAGCTGCGAGGTTGGGCGGACACGACTTCCGATGAAAATCGCGCCGCGTCGGTCATGGCGGACGATGGCAGCGTCTATGACGTCGCTCCCTTCTCGAGGCATCGTCGTTGCAGGTCATGGCATCCCACTCCTGATGTTCTGGGGGAAACCCTAGATCTGGATCTACTGGATCGGACGATGATGGTACCTTTGATGCCATTGTTCCTTCTGAGGGCATCATTTTGGAGCAAGTGCTGGATGGACGGGACAATCGGAAGAGCGGTGTCTCATCCACCACAAGGCCGACGGCGGATCCCGGTGGCATGGCGCTGCGGAGGTTCGGCGACGGCCGCGTGTGGACGGATACGTGCAGCATGGTGGAGTTGTCTGGCGTTGTGGTGGCGTCGACGGCAGGCCAGGCAAGGTCGATGGGTCAGTTACTGCTCTGGAGATGGACCGGTGGAAGATGGTGGCGGCAGCCTCTGAGAGTGCGTCGGTCCGGTATGGGACCCAGTCCCGGTAAGTGGCTGGGCTGGGGCATCCGGCTTTAGATGTTAGGGTTTGGTGCGATGTCCGTTTGGTATTAGGTCCGGATATTCGGCACACCTTCATCAATGGGATAGGAGTAGCAACAGGTGTTGCCTAGATGATGGCTTCAGGCTGACTGATGTATTACTTTGTATGGTCTCTGTGAATAATTAATAAAATGGCCGTATGCATCGTTCAGATGCAGAGGCCGGGGGTCTATCCTCCTTTAAAGAAAAAATCCAGCAGCTTCGGGCGTGGAGGAGTGCGTCTTCCATACTGTCCGGCAACACGACGCCGACGCTGGCACTGAGCGTGGAGACGTTGATGTGCGCAGCACCTGGACCTCGTCCAGCGCCTTCGTCTGCTGCAACTACGAGTCCTGGGCACCTCCCCATGGGCGCAAGCAAGGTGTTCGACAGAATGACCATACGAGGTGGGGCTTTTCCATCTTGCCACGTATGCAAAACAGGCGTCCAAAACCGCTAAATAGGCGGAAAAAAATTCCGTGCGTACCGGTTGCAAACCTCATCCTTTGCAACCCGGACGTCATCTGCTGCCACGTGTACAGCTGGACAATACGCACGGCCTCCTCACGTTTGCCCCACGTAAGACGAAGCTCGGCTCCAATCGCTGCACGCATGGGTATGGCTCGGCTCCAAAACTGAACCTGTACGTGCGATATTGGCTCCCATAGTTACGCGATTGCTTCCGATCAGATCACAGCCCGGATCAGATGCGCAGCTGCAGCCTTGTCCGCCTCCAATCCTCCATCAATCCAATCGAGAATTTCTGATGGCTGAGCGACCGGAACAGTGTCCTCCAGGCGATGCGACTAGCCGCCAGTTCCCTGGCCCCACGCTCAGTGCAGCAGGAGGAACGATAGCCAGGTCCGCCGGCCGTCCAAACACGCCCTCTCCCTCGCATGACGGGATCGGGCTGGAAGGACAGCCAAGGCCGCCACCGGCCGTGCTGCCGCAATCTGAAGCAGAGCTATCGTCGAGAAGGTCGGGAGTGGCCATGCCGGAATCTCACACCGTCGCCTCGAATGATGACCATGGTGGTTCTACCTCTGGCTTGCACCATGTAAACCTCGTTGACGAGAACAGTCGCTGCTCGAACTTGTACCGTCCGTCGTATACGATGTCAGAAGCCACGACATGCACCATGGAGTTGCCGCCGCCACAAGTCATGTCAGGAGGAGGCCAGCAAGATGACGCAGTTACGGATGGTCGTGGAGAAAATGGAGAGCAAACAATTAAGGTACGGTGGTCACATTGTGTTATACTTTCATAGTGACTAACCAATGTTAAACATGCAAAGTCTATGCGTTTTGGCAGTGACTCTAAAGTCACACATTTCCTTAAGAATGAATTCCAAAATATTAGCAAAGATTTCATTACATGTGTTGTATTGAAGGATATACCCAGGCTCACCAAGGATCACCTTGGTCATGATTGTTTTCAAACAAATCATTTCATCCATATATATCTTTTACTCCAAGAAGTAAATTAAATAATGCATCAACATTGCATGTAACACATGGCTAGCATTTTCAAATGCACGTTACATTAGGTGGGGGTAATTATTTTAAGATGGGTCATGGACATCAGTCATTGTATCCATCTGTAGCCTTATTGCCACTCCAACCCCACATTCGAAAAAATGGCATTGATATTCTCTTAATAGCTAAGTATGTACATATTACATTTTATATGTCACCAACTTCACTTAGTTCTCAAACTAAGTACATAATGGATGAATATGTATTCACCTTGAATATTTCCCTTAAGAGAAACATGCTGCCATTAGCACATCACGAATGATCACCCCCATTCGATTTCAAGACCTCAAGTCTATCGTGGCTCACAATTCTATCACTTTAATCAACTTCAAAGTGAGATCCAATGATCAAATATTTTAACTATGTAGATATGGTTGAAAAGCCCTTAACACACTTTACATCCTCTTATGATGGTACTACCATTTTCCATGACGAAGGAACATGGAATTTCTTAAAATCATAGCACTCACCCCACGGGTGCTATACCATCATTTGAAAATCTTGCTGGTACTCAATACTATGCAAGTCAGTGGTGACAAAATATAACCATGAGGACTTCAAAGTAAAGTGGTGGCTAAAAGACAACCAAAGACAAAATTATCTCTTAATAGGGAATAGATCGTTTTCAAACGATCACAAAGACAACTCTCAAGTTTCTCAAATGTGTGGTTATAGAAATATGGTACCTATGATTACCAAACCCTCAAACATATGGTCAAACCACACCACAGATTTATTGAAAATGCAAATAAGTTCATTGGGATAAATTTGAAAATTTGCAAACCTACCAGAAAATATTCTGGTAAATGATTGTTCTCAGATCTTCATCAGAAGAAGAACCAAAAATATAGTGCAATAAAATGATGGTGAACTCCTTTGCACCGATGATATGTTTGCGTAATAAAAATTTCAGTAATATTGGAGACCTCATATGTAATCTCCGAATTATTCCCAAAATATCTTTAGCCTAAACTTGTACTACTACATGTAGTGCAATGTCCAATATCCGATTTTTTTGGACATGATATTTGATAAATTTTGAATGTATGAATCAATTCATACTAACTATTGTTGCGTACACAATAATTTTCTAAATCTTTATAAATAAGTATTTGGCTTGATAGCCTTATCCATCCTGGTTTGGGGATGATTAGAAAATTGTTGACAATTCTGTTGGTCATAATTTACCAAGTTGTAAAATTCCCCGAATCCTCAGATTTTATGTGCACCGCATGTGCCAAAGCGGAAATAAGTTTTAAGGCCCTCTCACCTTAAAATTCCAAATGAACCACTCATTCTTCCTTGAACACATTAAGAAGATATATGTGGAGTCAACCATTATATGGGTTTTATCAAGATAGTTCATGGTACTCATATAAACATTTTTTAAATGATTTCAAGTGTGTCTCTTATCACACACTACCATGCATGATCTTATTAAATTAATTTCTTAGCTTATCAAAGTAAGAGAGCCTTATCCTACAGATAGGATATGGACAACATCATTAAACTCATTTCAACAGAAATGTTAGTACTTTATGTACATACCCAGAATGGTTTAGTTAGAAATATTATCAAAGATATTGATATTGATTACATGACCACTCTTGCAGAATTGTAATTTACCAGCCTCTTGCTGGACACATACGGCCTTACACACCGTAAGTATGATCTAAATCATACTAACTGCATCTCATACTACTTTCCCCTTGTAGTAAGTACGTGGGAATTAGAAAGTATTTCCCATCTGCGATAATTCAGTTACATACCCGATGTCACCACTCCAGCGTACATCAACGGGCCCTCACAGAATTTTTGGGATCTATGTGAGGAATAACTATTTATCCGTCGATCATAAATAAATTGAGCCCCAAACAGGGGAGTTATTATCAGCCCGTACATTGATGCATCAGCAATAAGGACATTTTCTGGCATTAGGGGGAGATTAGTACCACAAAGAATGCCAAGAAATAAGTCATTAAGATTCAGTCCTTAGGTCCACGTACTTAAGAATCTGAACTAGAAGTTCAGAGAATCATATATTTGCAACACATTGCAAATCTTCCACATATATTTATTGATGACAAAGGTGTCACTCAATTTTATATTCCTGCAGTGAAATGTCAGAGAAAGTGGAGGTACCTAATAAACCACTGTTCTCCCCAATGAGAGCAAGAGGGGGAGAAATCTGACTACATGAGATATAATTTCTCACATGCTTCCGCGGAAACAAAGGAAAATAGATCCTCAATCAGTAAATGCAATTCAACATCAAGTTGAAAGACACCTCATAGGATGCTCATCATCCAAAGCCCGGCATAGATGTGCACACTATCTTTAGTGCTGGGACATCGAAACACCTTGACTCCATTGTTATAGGAAATCACAAGGAGCTAAAAAGGGTATAAATACATTTCCACAAATTTCATCGTTTCCACCAGAATCACATAACAAAAGACCACATTTGTCGACATATATTTCTTCCCAATTGCTAAAACCTTTTGGGCCCTGAACCAAAATCCATGGTAGAGTGCCTCTTGCACTCGTATTGGTTCACATAAAAGGAAGCAAGTTAAGGAAGAAAAGCACTCGCTCAACAAAAGAGTTGTATTTACCACAGTAATACATACTCCTTATAAGTATTTCCGTCATGGAATACAAATGACTTCTCATTCATAAAGAAAAATCAATAAGGTGGTGAGAAAGTGAGGCTTGTAGCACAAGGGTTCACGCAGAGACCCGACATCAATTATGATGTAACATACCCTCCTGGTATGAGTGGAATTATATTTCGATACTAAATACTATTGGCAGTACAAATAATATTATCCATGCTGTTAATGGATGCAGGTGACTACATACTCATATGAATCACTCATTTCGGATATCTATATTGAAGTCCTTGAAGGGCTTATAATTCTGAATCCAAAAACAAATCGCAACATGTTTTGTGTAAATCTTCAGAAGTCACTCCATGACTTGAAATAGTCGGAAATCATATGGTACTACCGACTAAATGAGTTCCTTCTTTAAAAGGACTACTCAAATAATGATGATTGTTTATGTGGTCAACAAAGGAATTCCAAATTTGAATTCTTTATATCACTTAGTGTATACCGATGACCTCATCATCAATGTCTATACAAGACCTAACATACACAAAATCATCTCAAGACGGAAAATTTGGACTCAACCAAATTTAGCTTATGTTTACAACTTAAGTATTCTCTCAAGATTACATATCAGTCTACATATATCCAAAAAATATATGAGAAGTTCAATGTGGATATTTCTTACCAATAGAATATATGTTTGGTCATACTACCCTGATAGGGTACAAATCCATTTATACCTAGGGGTGATATCAGGACCTGAAGTTTTTTACCTCACTAATGCGAAAGCATTCATATAATTGCAAACTATGTCAAGCCTGACACTATATTTGCTATGTTTATTCAGAGTGCAACCCCAACAAAACGTATATATAGTCGATATAAGGAATATCAGCTTATATCTCAAGATCACAATAAATCTTGGACAATTCCATCAGGAAAATCAAGATATGACCATGATATGATATAATGATATTGGCTACTTATTTGAACCCAACAATGCGATATCAATGACTGAATGGACTGGAATAGCCTTCTCATGGAAATCATCTAAATAGACTTTACTGGCTACTTCCACTTATCATTCTGACATAATTGTTTTATCTAACAGCATTGCAAAATATGCATGGCTCCGCAGAATGATTAACCACACTCAAATTCATGTGGTTGAGATTCATCAGAATCACATTACTTGATTTATCAAGATACTACCACTTGTGTTACTCAATACCTACAGGTTATATGAAGAGCAATATCATAAAGCACATTGCTCAAAAATTACTTATCCTCGCAAATTATAAAAAGTGAGGAAACAACTTGCAAACAAAATACTGTGAAAATCCAACAAATTATTCACAACGCCATGATCATGTCAATGGAATATGTATGACACATCTTTCAGATTTGCAAAGTTCAGGGGGAGTGATCTCCTAAACTATAACCTGTTAACAATCATCAGATTGCATATACTTTACTCTTTTTCCCTTCATGAGTTTTTCCCTAATGGTTTCTCATAAAAGGTTTTTAACGAGACAATATAAACACAAGTGTCCATATATGCCATATCATTTTCTCCTTATATTTTCCCCGCTGGGTTTTAAAGGAGTTTTCAATGGCATATCAGATCACACTCTTTTCCCTTATGAGTTTTCTCTCAAAGTTTCTCATAATGGTTTTTAATGAGGCAACATCTTCTCAAAGATCGTATGTCATACTTTCTATTTTCACTACCGAGGTTTTTAAAGGAAGTACTCAAGACATATTAATTGTTCTCTAAACTCATCAATGAGTTTTCTCCTTCAAAGGTTTTTCTCACATGGGTTATCAAGAGACAATAATCATTATATGTTGCATCATTTTCTCCTTATTATTTTTCCCACTGGGTTTAAAGGAGTTTTAGCAACATATCTACACTATCTCCTCATATTTTTCCCACAGGGTTTTTGGAGGAGACTTTAAAGATTATATAAGGATTTCTCAGGATGAACAACGAATATAAAAGACTTCAATGATGAACTATTCAAGAAGCGGTGTTGTACAAGGGGGAGTGTTAGGATTAGTTTAGCACATGTCTGTTTGTTAATTACCACGTGCTAATTAGTGAAGCATCATTAGATTAACAACCATCATTAGTGAAGAGTTGTGTCCATCACCGAATAGGTGCCTTTCCTGTACGGACGCAACCTTTCCTTCTTTCTCTCTTCTGTCTGTAACTGACGCCCCTTCGAGGCGCTCCTTCACCATGTATATATGTATTCATCATATCAATGAAATCTAGAACTGTTGGTTCATTTGTTATCTATCTTGATTCTCTCTCGATCTTACTTTAACACAAACAAATCTCGTACGTGTAGCTCGCACCGCCCTTGCACACAGCTCCTCAGTCAGCCTCGCCTGTGCGTGGCCTCACCCTGCACTGCTACGCCTAGTCCACGGCCCGACCACGTGTAGCTCCATGGACCACCAGCCTTGCAACGCTCCAAGGGCCTTGGGCCAGCACACTTCCGCGCATCTGGCTCAGTAGAACCTCCTCCGAGACTGACTCCTGTAACGAGGCTGAGTTTCCCTCTCGTTAGGGTTTCTTTCTCCAGAGGCGACTCCGTCGCCGTCGTCGAGTTCTTACCCTTCCCGCCCCTGATCTGCCTAACTGGAGTCTGATTCGGGCTGACTACGGGGGGATCTTGTATCCCTGCCCAGCCTTGATCGACACCGGTTGGGGCGAGGGGAGTTCTGGGTTAGCTTCAACAAGCCCGATCGATTTTCAACTCGGGCTAGGGTTCACGATGGCATCGCTGGGGAAAGATCAGACGGAGGAGTCTGGATCTTCGCCCGTGGCGGAGGTAGAACAACTGATGACAGAACTAGGGCTTCGAGAAGAAGATCTAGATGACGTGGTTTTTGATGAGAAAGAAGCTCCACCTGAGGCAGCAAGATGGATGGCAGTCTGTAGGGTTCATATCACTAAACCCTATAGCCAGTACTGGTTTTTCAAGAATATGCGATCAGCTTGGGATCTTGCGCATGATGTGAAGTTCCATCCCTTGGAGGAAAATTGCTACACCCTGCAGTTCTTCTGCCTTGGCGATTGGGAACGGGTGATGAATGATGGACCCTGGAACTTTAGAGGCAACGCCGTGATACTGGAGCCTTATGATGGAATCACCAAGCCCACTTTGGTCAACCTGGACTACATCAATATTTGGGTGCAGATCCATGATGTGCCGGATCTGTATGCCCATCTTGTACCTGCGTTAGCTGCAAAGGTTGGCCAGGTTCTGTTTACCGAACCCCTGACACAAGACTTTGCCGGAAACTTCTACAGAGTCTCGGTGAGTATCAATGTGCATAAACCTCTCAAGAACGCGGTCTCTATGATCCGTGACTCTAAGAGGCAGATTTATCGGGTGAGGTATGAACGTTTACCAGATTGGTGTGCTGTCTGTGGCCACCTCGGGCATGTCTACAAGGAGCACGGCGATGGGGTACATCCCCCGTCTGCTCTATACTTCAAGGATCTCCGTGTAAGCTGGCAGATGAGGACAGGGACAGGCCCAGGAGGAGGGCGTCGACGTGGCAGAAGGGGTGGCCGTCGTGGCGGTGGCATGGCTGGCCGAACGCTGGTGCCAACAAGCAATGCGGCTGGGGAAGCTATGGATCCTGATGCAGTGATGGATGAGGCCAATGACAACAGGAAGAGGGCGTCTGATCAGCAACCTCCTTCGGGCGGATCGGCCCAGCCTACGGCTCAGAAACCATTGTTGGCGCTCCCGCCATGTACGTCAACTCCAGAGAGCCCATCCTCTAAGCAAGAGCAGAAGCGGCTGCGAACCAACACAGACAAGAATATAGAGAAGAAGGGAACTGCTCCCGTCAAACCCAATGATGCAAAATTGGCGACCTCCCGCGGGGAGGATCGCCGGGCACAATGAATCTACTATGTTGGAATTGTCGCGGTGCGGGCAAAGCTGCGACAATTCGAGAGCTTCATGACTTAGCGAAGCAATTTGCCCCGACAGTGCTATGTATAGTGGAAACACAAATCTCAAAAGCACGTGTCGAAAGTCTAGCTGGTACCTTAGGTTTTAATCATGCTTATGCAATTAGTAGTGTGGGCCACAGTGGCGGTATCGGTTTGTTTTGGAATGATGGAATAAAACTTGATGTGTTTGGTTACTCGAAGTACCATGTTGATGCAACCGTGTCTGCCCCGAATCAGGAAGAATGGCGCCTCACTTGCATTTACGGTGAAGCACAAGTGGCGGACAGATATAAAACTTGGGACCTTCTCAAGTCATTGGTGTCTGCGAGTTCTCTGCCATGGCTATGCAATGGAGACTTCAACGAAGTGCTACATCCTCACGAGCATGTGGGAGCGGGACAAAGAAGATGATCGCAAATCCAAGGGTTTCGGGATGCCGTCGATGTTTGTGCACTAACTGATCTCGGATACCACGGGAAACAATGGACGTTTGAGAAGAAGACGGCGGGCGGCGGTTACTGCCGGGTACGTCTTGATCGAGCCTTGGCCAATACGGATTGGACCACGATGTTCCCACATGCGATTCTAAGCCATGAAACCGGGGCGGCGTCGGATCACTGCCCGTTCAGGCTGCAACTGGAGCCTACCACCCCGGCGCAAGCATCGTCGAAATTGTTTCGTTATGAGGGATATTGGGAGAGGCATGAGGACTTCGGTTCTTCTCTCGAGGCTATGTGGAATGGCACACCCGATGGCCAGACAGTCGAGCAGATGAGCAGGAAACTCAGTGACTTGTCGGCATCATTAAAACAGTGGAGTGGGGCAACTATTGGCTGTGTGGCGAAGGAGATAAAAAAGCTGAAAAAGGAGTTAGCTGTTTTGCAGAATGACCCCCAAAGAGTCTCGCCATCACATGCAAAGATCAAAACAACAGATCGCCTCGTCGAGCTCTATCACATGGAGGAGATGATGCAGCGGCAAAGATCCCGGGTGGACTGGCTAAAGGATGGGGATAAGAATACTAAATGTTTCCAGAGACGAGCTAGTATGCGACGGCGCAAGAATACCATCAAGTCCCTCGAGCGCCCGGACGGGTCAGTAACAAATGACCAAGCTGAGATGGCTGCACTCACTAATGAATTTTACAAAAACTTATTTAGATCGGAGGGCACAACAGGTATGGATACAGTGCTTAATTCTGTCCCGGTGAAGGTTACACATGCGATGAATGCAGGTCTTACAGCTCCTTATACAGGGGATGAGGTGAAAACAGCTCTCTTCCAGATGTATCCTACTAAGGCTCCGGGTCCTGATGGATACCTGCCGCATTTTTTCCAACGGCATTGGGAGCTATGTGGCACTGAAGTAACCAATGTTGTGCTTTGCATTCTTCGAGGAGTGGAGAGTCCTGAGGTGATTAATGAGACTATCCTAATTCTGATTCCAAAGGTGAAGGATCCCACTAACCTCGCTCAATTCAGACCTATTAGCTTGTGCAATGTACTTTACAAAATTGCTTCCAAGGTTTTATCTAATAGGCTGAAACAAATTCTTCCTGATATTATCTCTGAAGAGCAGTCTGCCTTTGTTCCTGGGCGCTTGATCACTGACAACATCATTACTGCTTATGAATGCTTGCATTTTATGAAGAGAAACAAAGCTCAGAGGAACAGATTTTGTGCTGTTAAACTCGACATGATGAAGGCGTATGATCGGGTTGAGTGGAATTATTTGGAAGCTATTATGACCAAGATGGGTTTTTAATCATCCTGGATTGCTTCGGTTATGAGAATGATAACCTCGGTTAAGTTTCCTGTTATGTTCAATGGTGGTAAGCTTGAGCAATTTTCTCCCACAAGAGGAATCCGTCAAGGAGACCCAATTTATCCATACCTGTTTTTGATTGCAGCGGAGGGCCTTTCATGCCTCTTAAAAACCCAAGATGAATCATCGCACCTCACTGGAATTCGAGTTGCGCCGACGGCTCCGCCGGTAAGCCACTTTTTATTTGCTGATGATAGCCTGCTGTTTGTCAAAGCCAGTTCTGTTGGAGCAAATGAGTTGTCTGCCTTAATGGAAAACTACTGCAATGCTTCGGGTCAAAGGATAAATCTTGCAAAATCCTCGGTTTTCTTCAGTAAGGGTTGCCCATCTTCTTTAAAAACTGAGGTAAAGAATGCTTTGAATATTTCAAATGAGTCCCTCTCTGATAGATATCTGGGAATGCCATCTGATGTGGGAAATTGCAAGAATGGTGCTTTCAAGTTTCTAAAGGACCGTGTATGGAACAAGGTGAAGGGTTGGTTGGAAAAGCTTTTGTCAGCGGGAGGAAAAGAGGTTCTCATAAAATCAGTGGCACAGGCAATTCCAGTCTATTCCATGTCATGTTTCAGACTCCCCCGCGGTCTTTGTGAACACATTAACTCGTTGATTAGAAAGTTCTGGTGGGGCAGTAAGGAAGGAAAACGGAAGCCTAGTTGGGTCTCTTGGAGCACGATGACACAACCGAAATATTGTGGAGGCCTGCATTTCCGAGATATTGAACTCTTTAACCTTGCTCTCCTCGCAAGACAGGCATGGCGAATCCTGATGGACCCAGAGTCACTTAGTGCACGCACACTAAAGGCCAAGTACTACCCCACGGGGGAGTTTTTGCATGCCGAACTAGGCTCAGCCCCCTCCCAGATATGGCGAGCCATCATTGATGGCCGCGAGGTGCTCACACAGGGGCTGATCCGGAGGATAGTAATGGCCACATGATGAGCATCTGGCAACACAACTGGCTGCCGAGGCCCTCGAACATGAGGCCAATTGTGAGCAGAGTGGCCAATCCTCCTCAGATGGTGAGCGAACTAATTTTGCCTAGTGCCGAATGGAACCGGACGTTGATCGATGAGGTATTCCTGCCAACAGATGCCGCAGCGATATATTCTATCCCTTTGTGTACACGGAATATTGAGGATTTCTGGTCATGGGTGCATGAAAGACGTGGTGTGTTCTCAATTCGTTCCTCTTATCGCATGCTAGTAGAAACTAAGATGAGGAGAGAGGCTTGGTTGGAAGGGAGAGCTGATACCTCGAATATGGACAGAGAAAAACAGTCATGGGAGATGCTCTGGAAGGTGAATGTCCCCTCGAAGCTGAAAATATTTTTATGGAGACTGGCTCAGCAATCTATCCCAATAGCGGACGTGCTGCATCATCGGAACATGTCTACTACTACATGTTGTGGCCTATATGGAGCCGAGGATTCTTGGCAACACTCGTTGCTTCATTGCACGGTCGCCAGATGCGTATGGGCACTGCACGACCAGGACCTTGTGGAGGTGTTGAACACCACAACGGAACCGGATGCAAAACGGTGGTTATTTAGGATCCAGGACATGCTTTCTCCACAAGAATTCATCTTGGTAATCACAACCCTATGGGCACTTTGGTATGCACGACGTCAGGCGCTACATGAACACATCTTTCAGAGCCCTCTATCTACATACCACTTCATCTTGAAGTACATTCGGGAGCTCGAGGAGTGCAATCCGAAGAAAGCTACGAGGGGATCTCCAACGGCAGCACCAGTGCAGCCAAGATGGATCCCTCCACCAGAAGGAACTGCAAAAATAAGAGTTGATGGGGCTATCTCCAGAGATGGTAATGTTGGTTCTTTCAGTGCTGTTTGCAGAAACTCATCAGGAACATACTTGGGTGCTTCAGTTATCAAGATCCATGGAGTTGCGGATCCGGCGACGCTTGAAGCGTTGGCATGTCGTGAGGCACTTGCTCTCACTACTGACTTGGACCTCGCTCGAATTCTCGTCGCGAGTGACAGCCAAGGAGTAGTCAACGACATCAAGAACTGCACCGGGGGAGCCTACGCCAGCACCACCAGGGAGATTGTGGAGACATCAACTAGCTTTGATAGTTGCACCTTCATCTTTGAAGGTAGGGCCACTAATATTGAGGCACATAGCCTCGCTAAGCATGCTTTCGGTTTGGATTATGGGCGCCATGTGTGGCTGTTAAACCCTCCAAACATTTCTTGTATCCCAATGAACATGATTGAGCAATAAATGAAGCGTGTTTAGACTAAAAAAAAAGTAGAACCTCCTCCGACTAGGCTTCCAGCGCCCGTGCCTCGTGCTTCGGATCGAATCCGACCTCACTTCCACGTGGATACGCGTCGCCGCCATGTGCACACGACGCCTTGCCCAAATCGCTGAAGTCTCCTGCAGTCCTGCCATGACGCTGCCGCCGTAGTACGCTCGCCCGATCTATCCAATCGCCGCACGTCTCGTCTACTGCTGCCGCACATACACGCGCCTTCCTCTGATATGTTTTCTTCAATCTTGCCGAGAACCACACTGCAACCAGCTGCATCTCGAACTCGATACTTCCTCTGGATCAACAATCCACGGCCTTCGAACAACCTAGCTCATGATACCACTTGCTAGAATAAATCCAAAGCCACCGTCGATCATCCAAGGACCAAGCAATCACACGAGACGCAACACCGAGATTTGTTAACGAGATTCATCGATATGGCTACATCCCCGGGGCCAGACTATGGGCGCTCCTCCCCATGACACAGCTACAATACTGCACCCGGTCACCCTGGACGCCGGCACATGCCGCCGGCTTCCCCTGCGTTACTGTGCTATTATGTTGGCATATGTTACATCGTGTGCCTACCCTCGCTATATTTGAGAGGCCTAGTATACAAGTGTCCTACTAGGACACGACTCCATATCCTATCTAAACACAATACTACTCAGAGTCCAACTGTAACCTACCTTGTACACAATATTCGACACAACTCTAACAACCACAAAAGATTTTAATGAGAAAGCAGATTGTTATCAACTCGAGAAGAAATCTAGCAGGAAGGATGTAAGAGTGGCCGTCCTAGAAATAATCCATTGAGTGTTTCGAAGAATGAATCGCTAAACATGCCTGAAACTCAACCATCAAATGAGGCCAAGAAGGAACCAGCAAAATCGTATATCAAAAAGGTTATATGATAAGTACATGAATGGAAAGCAACTTAGATATATCCAAGCATGCGTCAAGTTATCAAAATAAGATGAGGTCCGCTTCGCGTTACTCTTACTGGTTAGCTGGTCTGTTTAAGGAAAGCTAGAACTGTTTTTCTATATGAAGATGTTATGATTTCAGAAACCAGTCCAGTCTGTTGTCTTTGCAAGGAACTGATGCTATGGTGGCGATGCTTTTTTTTTTTTGAGATCTAAGTAGTAAGAGAAACTACTCAAGGGGGGCTAATGCACTGGGACTATTTATATTATTTGTGATATCTTTCATATCTTTGCAGGATGAGAATTATGTTTTTTTTTTGCAGACAAACAATGGCTTACGAGGTGAGTTGCCTTCTTATAAATTGTAAATATACCAATCTATATGTATTTTTCATTCTGGAGGCAGTATATATTTTGTGAAAAGTCGGTATTCAAATATATAGTGAAGTTTTATCACACATCACTCATGTGCCATGCACCAGTCTTGCGTCGGACTACATATGTCTGTCATGTGTTCGATAATTTGCACACAGGGATTTGTTGTAGCCTACCAGTCTGCAACCTTTGCTATCGATTCTTCTGCATGTGCAACCCTAATAGCATATCATCAAAATAAATGATCAAGCAGAAGAAGTTTGGTCGCCAATTTGTGATCAAATATTTTATATCCTATACACCCAATCTTAAGCATTGCTTGCACAAACATGCCTATCCTTTGTCAATCATAGAGGATCTGCTTCAGATTTTGTATGAAAGAAGTGTACATAGTCCCCTAAACTATCACATTTCGATCACATCATCCCCTCAACTGCAAAACCGGAAACTTAATCCCCTCAACTATTCAAAACCAGACAAATAAGCCCCTGGAGACCTTATAGCTGGTTTTGTAGATGGTTTTCTCCACGTGGCATGTTGACTGGAATTTGTTGTTTTACTTATACTGCCACCTCAGCCCCAAACCCACATGTAAGTGTAATAACATATATCTTCCCTCAACCGGGCATGACTAGCGGATAGCCAGACAACAGCGAACAAGAGATGCGGTGGCGGCACGCTCTCACAGGAGCAGCTGGAGCCTGGAGGCCATGCGGCGCCTCCACCCAAGTACACCAGCAGGCTACACGGTCGCTTCTTCCATTGGCCGAAGCTGAATATAAACACGTACGGGAGTGCTACTAGCCGCTACTGTAGCTTCGATCGGTTCATCTATTCCGGCTAGATGCGCAAACACACGATCACGAGTTCACGACATCACGTACGCACGCGACCATGCTTCGTCTCCTGGACGTACGGTCGGCCCGGCCTCCGCGACGGTCGGCACTGACGTCTTCGTCTCCACAATGCCTGACGCGATGAGGCATGGTCACGTCTCGTTCCTGTCCAGATCCGTCTCAGTACGGCCTTGGCCGGCCGGTGGCGCGAGGAGGACCGGTGAGGGGCGGCTGGAGGCTCCCTGCCGGCGTGCCGACAGCAGCCCTCGTCTCCATGGCGAGGCTCCGTTCGGTTTCAGCCAGCTGCGAGGTTGGGCGGACACGACTTCCGATGAAAATCGCGCCGCGTCGGTCATGGCGGACGATGGCAGCGTCTATGACGTCGCTCCCTTCTCGAGGCATCGTCGTTGCAGGTCATGGCATCCCACTCCTGATGTTCTGGGGGAAACCCTAGATCTGGATCTACTGGATCGGACGATGATGGTACCTTTGATGCCATTGTTCCTTCTGAGGGCATCATTTTGGAGCAAGTGCTGGATGGACGGGACAATCGGAAGAGCGGTGTCTCATCCACCACAAGGCCGACGGCGGATCCCGGTGGCATGGCGCTGCGGAGGTTCGGCGACGGCCGCGTGTGGACGGATACGTGCAGCATGGTGGAGTTGTCTGGCGTTGTGGTGGCGTCGACGGCAGGCCAGGCAAGGTCGATGGGTCAGTTACTGCTCTGGAGATGGACCGGTGGAAGATGGTGGCGGCAGCCTCTGAGAGTGCGTCGGTCCGGTATGGGACCCAGTCCCGGTAAGTGGCTGGGCTGGGGCATCCGGCTTTAGATGTTAGGGTTTGGTGCGATGTCCGTTTGGTATTAGGTCCGGATATTCGGCACACCTTCATCAATGGGATAGGAGTAGCAACAGGTGTTGCCTAGATGATGGCTTCAGGCTGACTGATGTATTACTTTGTATGGTCTCTGTGAATAATTAATAAAATGGCCGTATGCATCGTTCAGATGCAGAGGCCGGGGGTCTATCCTCCTTTAAAGAAAAAATCAGCGACCTGGGAGCGACCCCGCCACCATCTCGTTCGGGAGCGTTGGCACCCGCATGGCATCGTCAGACTTAGCTTCCCCGCCAGACCATACGACGGCCACCGGAGTGGTTACTTGTGCCCACTCGCTCCTTGGCCTCGGAGCCAATGCGTTCCTCAATGGTGTAGCCTGCGATTCCATCCGTCTCGGCCAGTGCATTGCGCGAACAAGGGCACCGTGAGCCTTAAGATGGTAGTGGGAAACGCGGAGGCGCACGAGAGCACGCTCCGCGCGCGCGCCGGGATGACAAGGGACAGCAGCTCCGGGCATGGAGGAGTGCGTCTTCCATACTGTCCGGCAACACGACGCCGACGCTGGCACTGAGCGTGGAGACCTTGATGTGCGCAGCACCTGGACCTCGTCCATCGCCTCCGTCTGCTGCAACTACGAGTCCTGGGCACCTCCCCATGGGCGCAAGCGAGGTGTTCGACAGAATGACCATACGAGGTGGGGCTTTTCCATCTTGCCACGTATTCAAAACAGGCGTCCAAAACCGCTAGATAGGCACTCAGGGGGTAATTTGTCTGGATTTAGATAGTTGAGGGGATTAAGAACCCGGTTTTGCAGTTTGGGGGGTGATGTGGTCGAAATGTGATAGTTTAGGGGGCTATGTACACTTCTTTCGATTTTGTATATGTTGTTAGTTTGCTACATCCCGAATAGCCGTACCAATAGAATTCTTTCATGGTTGCTTACAAACTTTGTCTGATTTTACCAGGAACATTATGATTTCCATCAACAATATGCGCACACGCATACGTAAACACTTCTGAAATTTTTCTATGTTTACTTGAAGCTTCAAGACAAATGAGTGTGTGTCGGTACATTTTGTTCACAAGATTTGATCCAAATTTGCATGGTCCATATTTTGCATGGAAACATATATTCTTTAATATGCCCTATTGATTTAAGAAAAAGGCCCGCGAAAGGGAAAAGAATGTGGAACACATGACTGAAAATGGCGCAGCGAAGCGCGCGTTAGTTCAGTACTATGTCTGTCGGATTTGATCGGCCTGTAATGTGACAGCTAAGTAAGAGTCCGCTAAGTAAGAGTCAGGGGACGGTACTGGCGGTAATTAACAAGGGAGCATATGGACTTTAATCAATCAACTATACTGTATGTGCGAACCAATCTGTGGTTGGATGGTTAGGAGGACCGTGGTATCCCAGCTAGCTCACCAGAGTTCAAATCCTGGTGCTCGAATTTATCCTGTATTTATTTCAGGATTTTCGGTGATGCGCGTTCAGTGGGAGGAGACGTTCCCGTCGACTATGAGACGTCTATGGTGACTTCGTAAAATCTCAAGATGATATGCCGGCTCAGTCTTTTGAAGGAGCTCATAGGGATAGGGTGTGCGTGTGTGCGTTTATAACATGTATGTGGGACACGGTATCTATTGAATTACTTTTATTTACCTCGACATACACATATACATTGCGTCTGGCTTGTATTTAAAAAAACAGACACATATGCCATTTCATCAACTTCGCTACTTTTATTTTCTCAAGATACATATGAGAAATGCTATTTATACTCAACATGCATAGAACTCTGTTTATCAACCCTACTACTTTTGTTTTTCTCAACATGCATGAGAAATATACTGAGAGAAACAACAAATGCATGCACGAGATTTTGGAACTATGTAATTAACAAATACAGTATTTACGTATTTTTAGCCTTCCTTCTCATATTTAACTTTCAGGCAACAAAATTTCATTAAAATAATATATTATAATCAATTTCGACAGCAATGCAGAGGGCGTAGTATAAATAATACGAAATACTCGAGAGTAGTTGCTGCAAAAAAACACTCTTGTTTGAGAAACCATACACCGTATGGTTTTTCTTGCGTGGACCTACAAGGAACTAAACGGTGGTTTATTTAGCGCCCAATGTTGCATGGCATGAACCTAAGCCATGGTTTTTTTCAGGCTTTGACTGTTGCAGGCTGCATCTAATGGGCCTAGGGTAGAGATGCCTCATGAGACAATATACAACACTGCCTCTTCACTCTCCTCCTAAAGAAAAAAAAGTGAGCACTGCCCCTTCCTTCCCTAGATCGTAGAGAACGCCGATCGTTGGCGCAAGAGACGGGAAGAGGCTTCCAGTGACCAAAGAGGAGGACTAGGAAGATGGAGGCCGGTCACGCACCCGTGCGATGCATTCCCATCTTCCCGGCCGGAGATGCATGTATGGCAGAGCCACGAGAGTGTAACACCCCCGGTGATTAGCAACAGTAATCACTTTTGATAATGACATGTTAGCATGATCAACAGTGCATAATCATCATTAGCATCATATTGCATTTCAACTACTAAGTCAAATTCAAAAATTAAATGAAAGTGGAATATAAAAGTTGTCCAACATAGGAGCTAAAATGTTAGATATATAGCAAATATTCCAGAGGCTATTCTAAAATTGAAACCAACATCATTGGAATTGAATAAGTGACTCGAACAACCTCAAACAGTGGATAAAGATAATATTTAATAACCATTTATTAAATCTGAAATAAATATGGAATTATGTTTTGTCCAAACTAGTTTTAGGTGTTAGGGAATAATGCACTAGTATTTATGAACTAGGTCTCATGTTTTGCAAAAACCATTTTGAGGCCTGACTATTTACAAAACTGCGAAAGGAGAATAAAGAAAAAGATGAAAGAAAAATGAAACAGAAAAGAAGAAGAAGGACCCCCCCCTCCGGCCCAACTTGGCCGAAGCCCAGCCGGCCGGCCCACCCGCGCCCCCTAGCCTATACCCCCAGGGACGCCCGAACCCTAGCGTCACCCACCCCCATTCCCCTCGCTCCTCTCCTCCCCCGCCCCGTCTGGATCGGGATCTCCCGATCCGTCCGCCCCGTCGCCTACGCCGTCGCCGACGCCGCCCGTCGCCGCCTCCCCCCTCAGCCCCCACTCCCGATCCAGATCGGGATCGGGATCGCGGGAACGGCCCCGTCGCCGACGCCGCCCGCTCCCGCGCCGGTCGGCTAGCGCCGACGCCGCCGCCACACCGACGTCGCCCCGTCCTCCCCTCTTCCACGAACAGCCGCCTGGCGCTCGGTCGCCCCCTCCCTCGACTGGATCCGGATCGGGGCAAATCCCCGATCCCGTCGCCCGCGACGACCTCGCCGCCGCCGGAGCCCGCGCCCTCCCGCCGGCCTGCCTCCCGTCGCCGTCGTCCCCGTCGACCACCCGACCTCCCGTGCCCCGTCCCTACGAGCACGGTGAGGCCTCGGGCCTTCCCCCCCTCTGCTCCCGCACCTCGCCGCGCGCACCGCGCCCCCGTGCCGCCGCTCACCGCGCTGCGCGCATGCTCACGCGTCGCCGCGCCCCGGTCGCGCCCGACCGCGCTGCGCGCGCCCCGCTCGCGCCCACTCCAGCCGCCGCTGCCGCTCGTCCTCTCGCCTCTGCCTCCGCTCGCCGCGGCACCCGGCGCGCGCGCGCCCCCCACCTCGCCCGCGTCGCTCGCCGTGGCCCCGGTCACCACCGACCGTCCGGCGCGCCTCGCCGGCGCCCGTGGCCAGCGCCCGGGCGCACCCTGGACGGCCCCCGCTCGGGCTGCGCCTGCGCCGCGCCCGCACGCCTGTGAGAACCCCCCCCCCTGGGCCACTGCCACCTGCCCAGTGGGGCCCGAACCCCCTGTGCCGCTGACAAATGGGGCCCACCCCCCCTAAAAACGATTTTAAGAAAATAAAAATAAAAATAAATAAAATAATTAATTAGTTAATTAATTAGTTAATTAATCCTGATTAGGTTAATCTAATTAACTAATTAGTGTTAATTAATCAGTAATTAAATTAATTAAACCTAATTAACCTAACAGCCTATGACAGGTGGGACCCACCCTGTCAGGTGGCTGCTGACGTCAGCATGATGTCATGCTGACGTCATCAATCACTGTTTCGGATAATGTTGAATTAAATAATTAATTAAATTTCAGAAATTAATAAAAACTTTAGAAAATCATATTAAATAATCCGTAACTCCGATGAAAATATTTTATACATGAAACTTGCTCAGAACGACGATACGAGCCCGGATACGCCCTCCGTATTCCCGTCAGACGCCCGCAGCTATAAGAACATTGAACTTTTAGACCGATTTCAGTAAATGAATAGTGCCCAACTTTAATTAAATAAATCCAAATAAATTCCTAAATTAACTAAATCGTTTAGTTAGGCAGTAGAACACCCCGGCATGTCATACATATTGTTTGCATTATTGCCGTGAATTTATTGTTTCTCTCCCCCTCCTTCTCTCTCGATAGACGCCGAGACCGACGACGCTGCACCAGGTTACGACTACTCTACCGACGAGCAGCCCGTTGACGACCTCCCTCTCTTGCCAGAGCAACCAGGCAAGCCCCCCCCCCCTTGAGCATTCCAGATATCGCCCATTCTATTCTCCTGCTTGCATTAGATTTCGCTACTGTTAATGTATGCTCCTATTCTGATGCATAGCCTGCTGTTGTAACCTGTTCATTGCTATCTTACCTGCCTATGATAAACTGTTTAGTATAGGTTGGTATGACCCATCTGTGACCCCACCACCTTACTTTGCCGCCCCTGCTTGTTCATCAACGACTCGATCAACGTGATCGTCGATCAGAGACAGACGCCTCACTTCACACCCCCCTTAGTTGTACGACTCTGCGTAGTAACTATCGAGTGCCGAGGGTGATACCTCGTAACGCACTCCTGATGACTACTCTGCAGCATAGCTGTACGGTCGTGGTCATCGAGGGTGATTCCTCCTTCTCCATGTCCGATACGACTCTGTCGTGCAACCCCTCAGTGTGAACCTCGAGGGTGATACCTCTTACGTTCACCCTGATGATTATGACC
This sequence comes from Thinopyrum elongatum, assembly GCA_011799875.1. Lineage (NCBI taxonomy): Eukaryota > Viridiplantae > Streptophyta > Magnoliopsida > Poales > Poaceae > Thinopyrum > Thinopyrum elongatum. The sequence continues at coordinate 590,262,264 of CM022299.1, read as the reverse complement.
ACACGGTTACTTGACCTCTTTCACAGGCGGGTCCACCCTGGTGGGTACCCGCTGGGGATCTATGATTTCGGGTGTGCCGGAAGGGCACTCGAGTGTGACATTGTGGCGGAGCATCAGAGACTCTGATTGTCTCCGCTTGATACTAATTGAGCCTATTGGATTTGGGTGTGTGATCTGAGTGGGTCGACGTGCCCTATACGCACTGCCACCACGCGGGATAATGGTTATGGGGCCCTCTGCGATGTACATTTCGCCGAAAGCTTATCAGACGTCACGATTCACCGTGCGGGCTGATCGTCGGGATTGGGCTGGATACTTCACTGGCGAGTTCAGTGTCGCGCCTGCACCCCGGCCAGCCACGCAACGCGCAGGGTGCCCAGGGCGATGGCCCGAGACCCCTGGGTGCATAGGTTAGTCCGGCGTGCTGACCTCTCTGCTGAGCCTAGGTAGAGCGCTGCTTCGTGTTGATCTTCCGAGGACGGGCATTACCCAGCAAGTATGTCCGGCCAGAGTTGATCGAGCGTGTTGGGTAACAGTAGTGCACCCCTGCAGGGATGAATCTTCTATCGATAGCCGGTCCTACGGTAAAGGACGCTCAGTTTGTGTATCCCGATCTACCTACTTAAACTGGATACTTGTTACTTAATTGAAGCTTCGGGATTACTTTCTCGCTGGGAGTCGAGGAAGGATCTTTGAGCTTTACTTCAACATGTTTGCTAAATAAAATGCTATTCTACTCTCTTCTACTGCTGCAAGATGATGGCTTTGAGAAGATGTTTGAAGATGCTAGTCTTCGATAGGACTAGGCCTTTCTCTCTATTCTGGCATTTCTGCAGCCCAGTCCACATATACAGCCTTTTCTCCATTGATAATGTTGCATATGTAGTATAGATCCTTGCTTGCTGAGTACTTCGGATGAGTACTCACGGTTGCTTTATTTTCTCTTTTTCCCCATATACCCCACCTTGATGATACACCAGACGATGGAGTCCAGGAGCCAGACGCCACCACCGGAGCCTACTACTAGGCGGGTCCAGAGGGCACGTACTACTGGATCGAGCCAGCTGACCAGGAGTAGGATCGGAGGCTCCCAGGCAGGAGGCCAACGCCTTTCGATCTAGTGTCGCTGTTTGTGCTAGCCTTCTTAAGGCAGAACTTGTCTAACTATGTCTGTACCCAGATATTATTTGTATGACTGACTTATGTATTCGGATCTTCGGATCCCTGGTCTGTAATATTGTGGACCTCCGTTTAATTGTGTTTAGAGTTGTGTTGTGATATCTTCCCGTGAGTCCCTGGGCTTGATCGTACACGTTTGCGTGTATGATTAGTGTACGATTGAACCGGGGGCGTCACAAGTTGGTATCAGAGCCGACTGCCTGTAGGAAGCCCCCTTCCAATTCCTTGGCCGAAGTTGAGTCTAGAAACCGAGAAACTAATTTACTAACTTGGCTGTGTGGCTTACGGGCCCACGTCGCCAACTGGGTGGTATTAGGATCTTTTATTCCTCGTCTATACTCTGGGACTCTAATATCTCTTCTATTCGGGTTAAATAAAATTTTACTAACGCCGACACTTAGGATCTCGTAAATCCCGTCTACCCGGAGAGCTGGATATCTGTGCGATTTCCCTGTCGTTGATCTGATTAGTCTGATAATCATTTTCCTTTCCATTGTTTTGTTTAACCTTTCTCTCCGAGTTGTGTTAAACTTCTCGTTGTCATTTGACAAATCTGAATTTCCTCTGTTTCAGATGGACCGTTTGTTTCCACCGCGTCCTACGACACAGCTTGTGCTTCGCACTTGGGCTCGTAATACCCCTGGGTTTCCAGCTGTCCTGATCGCTCTCATGACCAGACTTGGCTACCGCTGGTACCCTGAGTACATGGTTTACGAGGATTACCGCGAGTTTAATCAGGAGCAGTACCATGCTGATGTTCGTATTTATGATCGGCAGAATGACTCAGACACCGAGTTACACCTTTTTCACGGATTAGGCGTGACGATTGAGATGGCAGTACATGATGCCGCCTACTCTGCTGTCGCACGTCTTCGAGGACAGTTCAGTGATATCTTGGATGACTCTGAGTTCCGATACATTCCGTATGCCCCTGCTGGAGATGCTACCGGATACTACACAGCTATCTGTGCCCCGTACGAGCCTCGCCGATATGACCACCGCGTTCTGATTCAGTGCACTCAGGCTCTGGATCGCACTGTTCGGGCTCTCGCCGTCGAGTTGGTTGCCACTCGAGCACGTCTCTACGATGCTATAACGCAGTTTCGCAACTCTGACAAGCCCCTGGATGCCGATGACTGGCTCCGCGACATCACTCACGAGATGGAGTCTGCTAATGTCGCCCCCGCCAACTTTGTCACCTTCGCGGCCTTTTTCTTAAAGGGCCCCACTGCTCAATGGTGGGACACACACAAGCGTACTCTGCCTGTTGGAACAGTCATCACTTGGTATGAGTTCCAGGCTGCTTTCCGTACACGTTACATCCCTCAAGCAATTATGGAACGCATGAAGACCCAGTTCCGCAACCTCACTCAGGGCAATAAAACCGTCGAAGCTTATCAGCGGGAATTTCTTGATCTCTCCCGCTATGCTGAAGAAGACATCGCCACAGATGCTCGCAGACAGGAGAAGTTCCGTAATGGACTACACCCTGACCTCAAGCTTGCACTAGCTGCTCAAGACATCAATGACTTCTCAACTCTAGTGAACAAGGCTATTCTCGTTGAGACCGCTCAGATGGAACACAAGGACTCGCAGAAGCGCTATCGTGATGCTGGCTCATCTTCGGGCTCAGCACCGAAGCGTAGAGTTTGGATTCCCAACAACGCGTTCCGTCCCAATACCTCTGCGCCAAAGAACAATGCTGCACCACGCCTGCCTCCTCCACCACCGAGGCCGTCAAAGGCTCAAGCTATTCAGAACAATGCCCCTCTTCGTCCTGAAGATGGTTTGTGTTTCAAGTGCCGCAAACCAGGCCACCAGGCTAAAGACTGCCGCCAGACTCAGAATCAGTTAGATTTTCCTCGTGCTGGCCGTGGATATGGCCGTGGCAACAATCAGACCCGCAACTATAATACTGGGTCTGCTTCACGTGGTCGTGGTCAAGCTTACAACATTGACATTGAAGAAGTCCAGGATCAACCTGCTACTGTGATGGGTACCCTTCTTGTTAACTCAGTACCTGCTTCTGTATTATTTGATTCAGGAGCATCGCATTCATTCATGTCTGAAGCATTTGCATTATCTCATGACATAACATTCGAAAAGATGAACCTGCCAATAGTTGTCCGTACCCCTGGAGGCCAATGTCAAACCACTATGATGGCACATAATGTCCCTGTTGAAATCGAGGAATTTGGATTCCTAGCTTCCCCTATTATCCTGAAGTCTTCCACCATAGACCTCATACTCGGAATGGATTGGTTGAAAGCTCACATTGCTTCGATCAATTGTGCCACTAAAGTCGTCCAACTTCTTCACCCCACCGATGAGATAGTGAACTATACCGCCCGTATTACTCGAGACGCTGAAGCTGAGATATATGTTATGAATGCTTTGAACGCCTCACCTCTGGAAGGGATCGAGAACGTTCCTGTCGTTCGAGATTTTCCAGACGTCTTTCCAGAAGAACTTCCAGGAATACCCCCGGCTAGGGCTGTCGAGTTCGTCATCGACTTGAAGCCTGGCACCGTTCCTATTGCCAAGCGACCTTATAAGATGCCTCCGCATCACCTCCTTGAGCTTAAGGAAGAAATCGACAAGTCACTTAAGAGTGGTTTCATCCGCCCCAGTTCCTCTGCATGGGGAGCACCTTCACTCTTCGTTAAGAAGAAGGATGGAACTAACCGATTGGTTCAGGATTACCGGCCCATTAACCAAGCCACAATCCAGAATAAATACCCACTGCCCCGGATCAATGATCTTTATGATCAACTCGCTGGATCATCGGTGTTCTCTAAACTCGACTTGAGGTTGGGTTATCACCAGATCCGTGTCCGTAAAGAGGACATTCCCAAGACTGCATTCGTCACTCGTTATGGCTCCTATGAATACACCGTCATGTCATTTGGCCTAACGAATGCCCCAGCTACGTTCTCCCGTCTGATGAATTATATATTCATGGATTACCTCGACAAATTCGTCGTGGTATATCTAGATGATATTCTGGTCTATTCTAAGAATAAAGAGGAACATGCTGAACATCTCTGCCTTGTTCTAGAAAGACTCCGAGAACACCAGTTGTATGCCAAGTATTCCAAATGCGAATTTTGGCTTCCTGAAGTAACTTACCTTGGACATGTGATTTCCAAGGATGGGATTGCTGTTAACCCCGAACGAGTTCAGGCTATTCTCGACTGGACTCCCCCAAAGAATGTTAAGCAAGTCAGAAGTTTTCTCGGACTCGCTAGTTATTGCCGTCGATTCGTTGAGAACTTTTCCAAGATTGCAAAACCATTGACAAATCTGCTTCACAAAGGTGTTAAATTTGAGTGGACAGAAAAATGTCAAGAAAGCTTTCAGACACTAAAAGATAAATTGACATCTGCCCCAGTACTAGCACCCCCGGATTCCCAAAAGGATTTCGTGATATACTGTGATGCATCTCGTCAAGGATTAGGCTGTGTCCTAATGCAAGAGCGCAAAGTGATTGCTTATGCCTCCCGACAATTGCGTCCTCATGAAGAAAATTATCCCATGCATGATCTTGAACTTTCTGCGGTTATCTATGCCTTGAAGCTATGGCGACATTACCTTCTCGGTAACCGTTGCGAGATATACACGAATCACCAAAGCTTGAAGTATTTATATACTCAACCAGATCTGAACCTTCGTCAACAAAGATGGCTCGAAACAATTGCCGATTATGATATGAATATTTCTTATACCCCCGGCAAGGCTAATGTAATGGCCGATGCTTTGAGTCGCAAGTCCTATAGCAACAATCTTATGGTTCAAGAAACACAACCTCTTCTCCATGAAGAGCTTTACAAATTGAACCTCCATATTGTTCCACAGGGTTATCTCAATACCCTGGTTGTCGAACCAGATTTAGAACACGGCATTAAGGTTATGCAAAGGTATGACACTGAAGTTGAAAAGGTCAAGCGATACCTCGAGAAAGGAAAGCCGTCGGAATTCCATCTTGATGCAGATGGGATCCTATTTTTCCAACACCGTCTCTTCGTACCCAAGTTCAAGAATGAGAGGGAAAACGTTATGAAGGAAGCTCATGACACTCCCTTGTCTATTCATCCTGGTAGCACAAAGATGTACCGTGACATTTGTCAAAGATTCTGGTGGCCTAATATGAAGCGAGACATTGCTCGTTATGTTTCTGAGTGTGACGTTTGCCGCCGCGTTAAAGCCCAACATCAAAGGCCCGCAGGAACTCTGCAACCCCTGGAAATTCCTGAATGGAAATGGGACAAGGTCCAAATGGATTTCATTACTGGTTTTCCCAAATCCCAGAAGGGTAATGATGCTATATTTGTTGTCATTGACCGATTCTCTAAGGTTGCCCACTTTCTGCCTGTTAAAGAGACAATCACTGCTAGCCAGTTAGCAGACTTGTATGTTTCCCGGATGGTGTCACTCCACGGTGTTCCGTTGGAGATCAGTTCTGATCATGGCAGCCTCTTCACCTCCAGATTCTGGAATAGTTTCCAAGAAGCTATGGGAACTCATCTGTCTTTCAGCACCGCTTTTCACCCTCAGTCACAGGGTCAAGTTGAACGAGTGAATCAAGTGCTCGAAGATATGCTTCGAGCTTGCGTCATCTCCTTCGGTAAGAAATGGGAGGAATCTCTCCCGTATGCCGAATTCTCTTACAACAATAGCTATCAAGCTAGTCTGAAGATGGCACCGTTTGAAGTTCTATACGGTCGTAAGTGTCGAACCCCTCTGAATTGGTCAGAAACTGGGGAACGCTCACTCGTCGGACCGGACATTATTCGGCAAGCTGAAGAACAAGTCCGTATTGTTCGTGAACATTTGAAATCTGCTCAGTCTCGTCAGAAGAGCAACTATGACCGTAAGCACCAGGAAATAGTCTATCAACCTGGCGAACAAGCTTACCTCCGCGTCACTCCGTTGAAAGGCACTCATCGGTTCGGAATCAAAGGCAAGTTAGCCCCTCGCTACATTGGCCCGTTCCGTATTCTTGCCCGTCGAGGAGAAGTGGCATATCAGTTGCAATTGCCGCCAAACCTTTCTCAAGTACATGACGTCTTTCATGTATCCCAACTCCGCCGCTGCTTCAAGGATCCTATTCGAGCTGTGGATCATGAAGTGCTTGAATTACGGGAAGATCTGTCATATCCAGAATATCCCATCCGTATTCTTGATCAAGCTGAGCGTCGAACACGTCAAAAGTCAATCAAGTTCCTCAAGGTTTAGTGGTCAAATCATTCTGAAGATGAAGCCACTTGGGAACGCGAGGATCGTCTTCGCGAAGAATACCCCTCTTTCTTTCAGTCTTCCTCTTAATTCTCGGGACGAGAATTCTTAATAGATGAGGAGAGTTGTAACACCCCCGGTGATTAGCAACAGTAATCACTTTTGATAATGACATGTTAGCATGATCGACAGTGCATAATCATCATTAGCATCACATTGCATTTCAACTCCTAAGTCAAATTCAAATTTAAATGAAAGTGGAATATGAAAGTTGTCCAACATAGGAGCTAAAATGTTAGATATATAGCAAATATTCCAGAGGCTATTCTAAAATTGAAACCTACATCATTGGAATTGGATAAGTGACTCGAACAACCTCAAACAGTGGATAAAGATAATATTTAATAACCATTTATTGAATCTGAAATAAATATGGAATTATGTTTTGCCCAAACTAATTTTAGGTATTAGGGAATAATGCACTGGTATTTATGAACTAGGTCTCATGTTTTACAAAAACCATTTTGAGGCCTGACTATTTACTAAACTGAGAAAGGAGAATGAAGAAAAAGATAAAAGAAAAATGAAACAGAAAAGAAGAAGAAGGACCGCCCCCCTCCGGCCCAACTGGGCCGAAGCCCAGCCGGCCGGCCCACTTGTGCCCCCCCTGGCCTATATGGCCCCCAGCCGGCCAAACCCTAATCCCCACCCCCACTCTCCTCGCTCCTCTCCTCCCCCCTCGTCTGGATCGGGAGAAGCCCGATCCCGCGCTGCCCCGCGCCTCCCCGCGCCGCCCGGACCCCGCCGCCGGCGCCGCCTCCTCCGGCCACCCTCCCCGAGCACGCTGCCCGTCCCTGCGCCCCGCTGTGAGGGCCACCTCATCCCCTTTCTTCCTTCGCCTCCCCGCCTCCGGCCGCCGCCCGGCCCGCGCGTGCTCCGGCCGCGCCCCGCCGCCCGCTCGCCCACGCGCGACCGCGCGCTTCGGCCGCGCCCGCTCCGGCCCCGCTCGCCCGCCGCGCGCGCCACCGCCGCCCGCGCGCCTCCGGTCCCGACGCCGCACCGCGCCCGGCTGCCGCTCGCCCGCGCTCGCCGGTGCCACCCCGCGCCCGAGCACGCGCTCGCGTGGCCTCGCGCGCGCCCGCCGCGTCTCCCCTGCTCGCTGCCCGCGTTCGCCCAGCGCCGCGACCTCGTCCTCCCGCAGCCGCGCCCCTGCCACTCCCGCCGCCCGCTGCGTGCCGCCCTTGCACAGCCCGCGCCGCCCGTGGCCTCCTCCCCGCGCCGTGGCCCCGCGCTCACCACCGACCCGTCCAGCCGCGCCTCGCCGGCGCCCGTGGCCAGCGCCCGGGCGCACCCTGGACGCGCCCGCTCGGGCTGCGCCCACGCCCGCCCCGTGTGGCCGTATGGGCCACTGCCCGGTGGGCCCTGCCCCCCCCTGTGCCGCTGACAGATGGGGCCCACCCCCTAAAAACGATTTAAAAGAAATAGAAAATAAAAATAGAAATAAATAAAATGATTAATTAAATAATTAATTAGTTAATCAATTAGTTAATTAATCCTGATTAGGTTAATCTAATTAACTAATTAGTGTTAATTAATCAGTAATTAAATTAATTAAACCTAATTAACCTAACAGCCTATGACAGGTGGGACCCACCCTGTCAGGTGGCTGCTGACGTCAGCATGATGTCATGCTGACGTCATCAATCACTGTTTCGGATAATGTTGAATTAAATAATTAATTAAATTTCAGAAATTAATAAAAACTTTAGAAAATCATATCTTTTAAACCGTATCTCCGATGAAAATACTTTGTACATGAAACTTGCTCAGAACGACGATACGAACCCGGATACGCCCTCCGTATTCCCGTCAGACGCCCGCAGCTATAAGAACATTGAACTTTTAGACCGATTTCAGTAAATGAATAGTGCCCAACTTTAATTAAATAAATCCAAATAAATTCCTAAATTAACTAAATCGTTTAGTTAGGCAGTAGAACACCCCGGCATATCATTTAGACATGTCATACATATTGTTTGCATATTTGCCGTGGAATTTATTGTTTCTCTCCCCCTCCTTCTCTCTCGATAGACGTCGAGACCGACGACGCTGCACCAGGATACGACTACTCTACCGACGAGCAGCCCGTTGACGACCTCCCTCTCTTGCCAGAGCAACCAGGCAAGCCCCCCCCTTGAGCATTCCAGATATCGCCCATTCTATTCTCCTGCTTGCATTAGATTTCGCTACTGTTAATGTATGCTCCTATTCTGATGCATAGCCTGCTGTTGTAACCTGTTCATTGCTATCTTACCTGCCTATGATAAACTGTTTAGTATAGGTTGGTATGAACCATCTGGGACCCCACCACCTTACTTTGTCGCCCCTGCTTGTTCATCAACGACTCGATCAACGTGATCGTCGATCAGAGATAGACGCCTCACTTCACACCCCCCTTAGTTGTACGACTCTGCGTAGTAACTATCGAGTGCCGAGGGTGATACCTCGTAACGCACTCCTGATGAATACTCTGCAGCATAGCTGTACGATCGTGGTCATCGAGGGTGATTCCTCCTTCTCCATGTCCGATACGACTCTGTCGTGCAACCCCTCAGTGTGAACCTCGAGGGTGATACCTCTTACGTTCACCCTGATGATTATGACCACACGGTTACTTGACCTCTTTCACAGGCGGGTCCACCCTGGTGGGTACCCGCTGGGGATCTATGATTTCGGGTGTGCCGGAAGGGCACTCGAGTGTGACATTGTGGCGGAGCATCAGAGACTCTGATTGTCTCCGCTTGATACTAATTGAGCCTATTGGATTTGGGTGTGTGATCTGAGTGGGTCGACGTGCCCTATACGCACTGCCACCACGCGGGATAATGGTTATGGGGCCCTCTGCGATGTACATTTCGCCGAAAGCTTATCAGACGTCACGATTCACCGTGCGGGCTGATCGTCGGGATTGGGCTGGATACTTCACTGGCGAGTTCAGTGTCGCGCCTGCACCCCGGCCAGCCACGCAACGCGCAGGGTGCCCAGGGCGATGGCCCGAGACCCCTGGGTGCATAGGTTAGTCCGGCGTGCTGACCTCTCTGCTGAGACTAGGTAGAGCGCTGCTTCGTGTTGATCTTCCGAGGACGGGCATTACCCAGCAAGTATGTCCGGCCAGAGTTGATCGAGCGTGTTGGGTAACAGTAGTGCACCCCTGCAGGGATGAATCTTCTATCGATAGCCGGTCCTACGGTAAAGGACGCTCAGTTTGTGTATCCCGATCTACTACTTAAACTGGATACTTGTTACTTAATTGAAGCTTCGGGATTACTTTCTCGCTGGGAGTCGAGGAAGGATCTTTGAGCTGTACTTCAACATGTTTGCTAAATAAAATGTTATTCTACTCTCTTCTACTGCTGCAAGATGATGGCTTTGAGAAGATGTTTGAAGATGCTAGTCTTCGATAGGACTAGGCCTTTCTCTCTATTCTGGCATTTCTGCAGCCCAGTCCACATATACAGCCTTTTCTCCATTGATAATGTTGCATATGTAGTATAGATCCTTGCTTGCTGAGTACTTCGGATGAGTACTCATGGTTGCTTTATTTTCTCTTTTCCCCCATATACCCCACCTTGATGATACACCAGACGATGGAGTCCAGGAGCCAGACGCCACCACCGGAGCCTACTACCAGGCGGGTCCAGAGGGCACGTACTACTGGATCGAGCCAGCTGACCAGGAGTAGGATCGGAGGCTCCCAGGCAGGAGGCCAACGCCTTTCGATCTAGTGTCGCTGTTTGTGCTAGCCTTCTTAAGGCAAAACTTGTCTAACTATGTCTGTACCCAGATATTATTTGTATGACTGACTTATGTATTCGGATCTTCGGATCCCTGGTCTGTAATATTATGGACCTCCGTTTATTTGTGTTTAGAGTTGTGTTGTGATATCTTCCCGTGAGTCCCTGGGTTTGATCGTACACGTTTGCGTGTATGATTAGTGTACGATTGAACCGGGGGCGTCACAGAGAGGCATCGGCAACCATTGACCATGGTAAGGGGTACTCTCTCTACCCTTCTTTTTTGTGCTATATAAAGAAAGAGAAGAAGGAACTAATTTTCTAGCAGCGTTTTTTTATTGGAATTTGTATTGCATCCCGAGGTAGAATGTGCCAGTTTGTTTACGTTTTAGCTTCAGCGACAACACTGCCTTTTTCAATCTGATGATCAGCATATTGCTATGCATTACCCTCCAATAGTTACCAAGGTATGAACATATGACTAGCAATTTTTACCACTATGGTCATATGCCGTAGGACTATAAGAAATGTGTGAAAATATTAACGTATTTTATTTCCTTATGAAGTGGAGGAAGAAGTGAACTACACAACACCCCTCAATTAAACAACCTAAATTCTTGTTCGTGCGCGCATGCTTTTTAGTCATCGCGAGCGGCCAGCCAGTATGGGTTGCCAGGTGCCATCTGGTCGGAGTGTTTCTCCACGGCGTGGTTCAAAATGTTTGTCGTTTAGTAGGGTCTGTGTTGTGTGTGTCAGGATAACATGCATGCAAGCTAGGTGGGCAATGGATTTACTATTGCATCCGGAAAATTCAAAAAGTCATAATTTTCAAACCGCATGTCGAAATTCAGATCTGTTTTCACTTTTGAAATCCTCGCGACGAGATCTTTAAAACTAGATCTCGCATGGGTATGTTTAGATGAAATTTTTTCAATGCCAACTTTGATGCTATATGATGCAACTCTATTACTACATGGTACAACTTTAGTACTACGTGCTACAAATTTTTTTAAAACTAATTTTGAAGCTGCATGATCCAACTTCCTATGAGGTTTGCACCCTAGCAACGTTGACAACCAACTTTTTATGATGTGTAACTAGTCTGCTGCCCGGCTAACTACTTAGTAGGCAATGTGCAACTCTCCTGCCGACTTGTGGATGTGTAGTTTTTACTATTGGCACACTCTGCCCTACCAATGATATGTGCAACTCAATCTATTGTTCCAGTCAAGTGTCTAGTAGTCCATGTGCAACGCCTTCGCCTCCCTACATATGGATGTGTAGTTTCAGTTGGTGGGGCAACAGATGAAGTTGCACATAGTCTACTAGAAAGTTGGTCGGGGCAACAGACGAAGTTGCATATCTCCCTGACAAGGGATTGTTAAATGGCAAAAAAATTCACATCCATGAGGGTAAAGAAAAGTTGCCTATAGGGGGGGGGGGGGGGGTGGGGGTTATACTCGCAAATCTTCACTAGCAGGGGGGGGGGTGTTATACTCGCACATCTCACTAGCAGGGGTGGTTGGGAAGGGATGCTAGCATGAAAACTACACATCCACGGGGTACAAAGGAAAATTGCACATTGACTATTAGTCAGTTGGCCAGGGCAGCATCCAAAGTTGCACATCCACTGCTAGGCGGTTGGCCAAGGCAGCAAACAGTTAAACCGGACATCTATGGACATGGGGAAAGTTGCACATCGACTACTAGGCAGTTGGTCGAGGCAGCAGACGAAGTTGGACATCTCACTGGTAGGGGGTAGTTTAAGGTGAAGGTGCCATCTGTGAAAACTGTATGTCCACCGGTAGGGAGAAAGGTGCACATCAACTATCAGGTAGTTGCACATCGACTATCAGACAGTTGCACCTAACGGGGCCTAAGTTGCACAAAAAAAAGTTCGTCGAAACATACCATGTGGGATCTAGTTTCGAAGAGCACGTCGCGACGATTCCAATAGTGAAAACGGATCATAATTTCGATGCACGGTTTGGGAGTTATGACTTTTTGAATTTTCAAAACCATGAATTAAATGCACAAGTGAACAAAATGCAGGCTCAGTCGGATGACCGTGGGAGCATTTAGCTGGTCGTGAAAAAAGTAACCAAATGAAAAAGCTTTTCTAATTGAGGAAGGGACAAAAAAATTCCTAAAATGACCGGCCGCTCCATAGCGCTAACGGGCAGCTGTTTGCCCGCTAGACGCGTCCATTAAACAAACACTTTGTATTTCAGTACTAACTGAGAAAAGAAAAGAAATTAAATCTAATAGAAAAGATAATAATTTCTACTCCCCAGAAAGCACCTTTCAGTCTACTTGTTCCAGTTGTCTTAATAACTTTGCCTTTGTAAGAAAATTAGAACCTTAATGTGGATGGTGAACCAGTTAAGCATGTGCCCATGAAAGAAAGGATTAGGGAGGGATTGAGAGAAGCTTTCATAGTGGAAAAAAACGGATTGACATTCATTTATTTCTTTGTCGTCATCCACATGAATATCTGTGCTAGGTTCTCGGAGGACATGCTAGCTTCCGCAAATAGTACATCAAGTATATACTAGGGAAACATGTTATCCTGGACATATCATATACTGCGTCAGTTGAGTGTGTAAAAAAGATATCCAGAAATATGAACTGCATTATGGAAAGATATGCATATAAAATTACAACTATGGTTCAAATGCCGGAATTGGTAGTGCAAGCCTCTTTTGGAGCAGTGTGTAAAAAGAATCTCGACCAACAGGCACTAGCATCTGTGGTGTTGTTCTTGTATAAGACAATGGCGAGCACATGATGCAGTGGCCAGGCCTTGAACCAGTAGGCTGGTTGCGCACCAGCACATCTGGGCATCGTGTGATGCTTCTAGTACGTATCCATGTGATGAAGAAAGTAACTACCAGCATCCAACCAATGCACATGTAACCACTAGCTCTATATGATTCTTCCTTCAGCGATGGGAGCACCATGAGCGGTGTAGCACGCTCAGGAGCACCAGACCATGAACAAAAATGAACTGCAACAGAACATTTTCACTTAAAAGTTGAGTATCGTGCAATCATTCTATTTAACTTTTTTAGCACTATCATTCTATTTAACTTTTTTTTTTTTTGAGAATCATCATTCTATTTAACTAGTTCATTGTTAGCAGTTGTATGACTGATGGGCCTGGAACCCATACGAAGACCAGGCCCAAGATAGATGCAGACCGATGCACCAGCAAGTGTATGAGCAAATGGGCTGGCACATCCGCGCACATTGTATGAAAAAGAGAATGAAAAGAGGGAGAACGCAGGGATCGATCACTGGTCTCCAGGGAGCCATTCTAGAATAGAATATAAAGAGAAGCTTGTTCTGCCCATATATCTAGAGAATGAAAAGGAACTAATGCCACTGATAGGAAATACATAGACCATACGCCCACTTACCTCTCTACCACTTCAACTCGATGACGAACTTCACCAATACCGATATCAAACCTAGCTTGAGGGAGATCGATCACAAGCATGTGTTGAACGATACCGAGAGAAAGAGCGCTGAAATGAACCATATCGAGCACATGTCTTACTCTACAAGTCAAGTTCAACGAGCTCTTAGCGGACCTCTACCTACTATCTACTAAGTGTGTACTAGGGAAAGAAAGCAAGCTGAGCAGTTCACAGCACTGCTAGCGAGTTCGCCACTTCATGTTAGTTGTTTGTTGCAGGGGTGCGACCTAATTGAGGGATTCGAGCCGGTTTTCTCCAGTTTTTTTTCCTTTCTTTGTTTTCTTCTGTTTCTTTCCTTTTTTTTCTTCTCCGATTTTTTTCATTCTTTTTGCATTTTTTTCTAACTTTTTTCCTTTGGTATATTTTTTTCTTATTTGGTTTTTTATTTATTTTTGTTTCTTTTGGCTTTCATTCTATATTTTTTGTATATGTGAACACCATTTTTTTAATACATGGTCAATATTTTTTCTATACACATTTTTAACTTTTAAAAAATGCTTGATTAACATTTTTCAAATGCAAGATTACCAGTTTTTGAATACGTGGTCAACATTTTTCATATAGACACTTTTAAACATTTTCAAATGTTTATTAATATTTTTTCAAATACAAGATTAACATTTTCTAATACATGGTCAACATTTTTTCTAAACACTTTCAAATGCTTGATTAAAATTTGATCAACATTTTTTTAAATGCTTGATTAATATTTTTATATACATGATCGAATTTTTCCATCAATTTTGTGATACATGGTCAACATTTTTCTATATACATTTAACATTTTTAAAACCTTGATTAACATTTTTCAAATACTTCTTCAACATTTTTTTTCAAATGCTTGATTAACAATTTTATATACATCATAAAAAATTCATTATTTTTAATGCATGATAAACATATTTCTATACACATTTAAAGTTTTACAAATTCCTGATTAATGTTTTTCAAACACTTGTACAACATTTTTTTAAATGCTTGATTAATCTATTATATACTAAAAGGAAAACACGGATAAAAATTAGAGATATTAGCTAGAAAATCCCACCTTAATCAGAAACATCCGACCCTTAATGTTACAGATCAATTAAATATAACCATTTGATCTATAATTGCTTTTAAGTTTGGTGGGCCTATATTAGTAGCACGTGGTGATTCATTATAGATGTGAACTACACGGTAGATTTTTTTTAAAGGACAACATACAATAGATTTGTTTTGAGCAAAACGGACAATAGTTTTCTTTGGGTAACGTATGATATATAAGACCCTAGGTCTCCGTACGAGAAACAACGTCTATATCTTTACTTAATAATAAGAGAAATCTTATCATCACCCGGCGGATCGCAGAGGCCGCGTCCACCACCTCCCCTGCGTTACACGTGTTCAAGTGAGAGCCCGCATACCATCCTTTGTCGAATGCGCTTCTGCAACAGAAGCTATGTTTCTGAAACATATGTACTGTTGCAATGGTCTATGACAATTCTACGTTTTGCAACAAAACTTTTCTTGCGAAATTTTTCTACAACATGACCTCGGTTGCAAAAATGTGCAACAAAAATTCAGTTGCAAAAAAATGCAACACAACAATTGTTGCAAAAAAATTTATGTAACAAGACCTGTGTTGCAGAAATAATTCTGCCACAAGACCTGTGATGCAATGGTGTGGGGCGCGCTCCGCCGGTTGATGCAGCAAATCTGGCGGCTCGCGACCCGGCAGATCTTTCAAAAAGATCACCTGGCGGACGCGGAGCACGCCCCAATAATAAAGTGCCTACTGCTTTTGCCCGTATGTCATCAGCATTTCTTAGAAAAGTCCTTGTGTTTTTTGATATTCAACTCATAGTCCTATTTTAAGTGACAAAACGACACTTTCAGGTAATCAACCCACGTTTTTTACAGAAAATGCCATGTTTTTTATGCTAATTAACCCACAGTCTACGTAGAACAAATGTTCTTTTTTTAAATATCCATATCTTTTAAATCATAACTCCAATTTTAACATGTTATATATGAAATTTGATTAGAAAAATGTGTAGAATCTGAATATGATGTTATTTTTATCTTTTAACCATTTTTAAAATATTATTTAGGATGCAACCTTAATCAATAGCGCACAAACAAATTGGAGATGAAATAAATGTAGTATGTGAAAAACCTCATCTTATGCCATAAGAGAGATGGCTTACGATTGACCACATTCAAGCGTTGTTGTGGTTCTGTAAGCACTATGATCAGCGTATGCGAGAATGCGACGACGGACAAATGACAACAAGATGGGATGTCATGTTGAAATAAAGAACATGGACCTATTGGTTTCTTGATTCATGATTATTTGGGTTACAGGCATGTGGTATCTTTTCTCCCGTTGCAACGCACTAAAAGCTTATCACGGGATACTTTGGATGGGCCATGGGCCTTTTTTCATAATTTTTATGGAAGACGTGATAAGCTGGGTAACTTGATGTATAAAAAATGTTAGCAATTTCATGACCACATAATAGACGAAACAATGATCCACATGGCAATGTTTAAAAAAACATCGATACACCGTGCAGAGAAAAAAACGCATTGACTGGTACAGACTCCACACACAAAGCCAGATTCTGTTCCATCAATGGTCTTTGCTTGCCTAATTTAAATACTGCTAAATAGGCATGCTCTCTTTCACTATTTTTTGGTTCTGTATGCTAAAATAAGTAGCCAGCTTATTTGTACATGGTGGTCAAGGCACAAAGTCTTTTAATTATAAATACACTTTATACAATAGCTTCACTATTTTAATATTTTGTTCAACAAAGAGTTGATCAAAATGACAATGCGACAACATATGTATACTCTCTTTACGATTTTCTTAAAAAAAAAATACAGAGAACACACAAAATTGCAGGAGGTCCAAAGTTAATTTGCATTAAGCGTCCACGGCACTTTAACCACCCGCAAAATGAATACAATAACCAGGTGTCCAGGCCACACACATATCTAATATCATGGACAAACAACATGTCCCCTCATGCATAAACTAATGCATTGTTTAAATGTGTCCATAATTTTAGGTTTAGCGGAATTGATTGTTTGTTGTATTGATGCAATAATACATACCTAAGTAGGATATAGTAAATTCAAAGATGATTAATAAGTGTCACACACAAGTATAATAGGATCAATTTATTTCATATTCTAATATAATAGTGGGAATGATATATTATTTGTCATTGTATCAAATAGAGTATATTAATATATATTTCGACAGACTAAAGATGTCGCCCTCGCATTTGCGAGGGCCACCTTGCTATTTTTTAAATGCATTATCAAATTGTTTCATACACATTATTGTGTATATTAAATGCTTAGTAAATATTTTTTTCAAAAATTTTATGCAGAGTGATTTTTCTAATATATTTATATAGAATATTTTGGAAGTATAAACAAAAGTGAAAAAAGAATTCAAAAAATGAAGAAAAACTTGAAAACAAAGAAAAGCCTATTGTTCCCGCGTGCCTGGGCCGGCCCAACTCGCCCCACCCTTCAGCGAGCGTCCCGATAAGGTCCTAGTTTTATGTTCCTTCTTTCCAGGAAGAAACGTCGGTATTAGCAAGAGGTAACAGTTTGTTGTCAAAAGTTGGCCTATAATTGTTCATGTTGTTTAAGAAAAATTTGGAACTAGCTAGACTATAAAGTATTGCTTAAAATTACTTTGTGGCGCTACTCAACCAATAAGAAAACAAATATAGTGGTTAATATATATATGTGAAAATATTGATAACAAAGGCTTTGTTGCCTTCTTCGCCACGGTCGCTGGACGCGTCGTTGTCCACAGTGAAGGCGGAGCCAATCTCCTCGGACGACGAGGACCAGAAGGCGCCACTGCTCACTGCTCGCTCCAACAATGAGTTCATATTGCCGATGAAGGAGGTGTTGCGTCGGTCATAGTCTCGCGTCATCATCCCCTTTGTGCAACCACGACGTTCAGATCAGACGCCGCGTCAAGGAGGAGGCGTTGTCCCTTCTGCGTCGCCAATCGGGCACCAATTGAAGCCTGGTCCTCGGCGCAGAGGCCAACCCTCTCGCCACCACTACTACCTCAAAGGCGCCGACACCGGTGAAGCGTCTTCGTCCAAATGCAAAGCCGAGAAGAAGGACGTGCGCCAGGAGCGACGCCGGGCATAGCGCAATGCGGCGTTCACTAAGACCCTGGTGGCGCCTGCGTGGGTGCTCTGTTGGGTAACGCAGTAGAAAACAAAAATTTTCCGACCTACGCACCAGCCCAGGACCACTATGGAGACTGCATACAAGGTTTGATCATTTTCGTTACCGACTCGTAGCACAGCGGAAGTTGAGTCGATGACGATCGTCGGTGCAGATCCCCGCAGCTAGGATTTACAACCTCCCAACCGCGAGGATGTACTCCCTCATCCGCCACTCGGACAGCCCTCCGGGAGGCGGTCGGACAGTCCCCCGGACGGTGTCGTGGACAGCCCTTCGAAAGGACTCACAAAACTCGGACCGTCACTCGGACAGCCCTTCGGGAGGACACTCGAACAGCCCCTCGGGCAAAAGGACGAAACTACGACCTCTCTACGGGGTTGCACACATACGGTGCCATCTATCCGGCAGGGCTTCGCCGTCCAGAACTAGTTCCCACCGGAACCCAGACAGCCTTTCGGCACTACGAAACTATTTCGTGGGAGGGAGAGAGAATGCCAGATCATGCATGGCTTGTGTGAGAGAGTTGGAGTGGAGTTGGAGAGCACCTCTCCTCCTCCTTATATAGTGGTGGAAGGGGTGGAGGGGGCTGAAAATTCAGCCCACTAAACATGGGGAAAACATGTTCCCACAAAACAAGGAGAACATGTTCCCACCAAACAAGGGAAAAACATGTTCCCTTGTCCATGGTGTTCCCCCATGGGGCCCCACCTTCCTCCCAACACTCTCCACCATTTGTGGGGGCTGCCCCCCACCATGGGGCCCCACCTTCCTCCCAACACTCTCCACCATTTGTGGGGGCTGCCCCCCACCATGGGGCCCCCCCCCCAACATTTTGTCCAGCCACAAGGGGGCTGCTCCCAAAGGGGGCCCCCCCAAAAACAGCCCAAAAACAGCCCCCACGATCCGTGGGATCTTGTCCCCTCACGCTGGGACAAGATGTTTTCCGCGACTATTATTTCTGAAAAATTCCAGAAGGTCCCAGAACATTTCCGGCACCCTCTAAAATTATCTGGACGCGCTCTGGAACATTTCCAGTATGGTGGTTTAATTTAAAACCATCTTTGTTTACCCGGTAAACAACTCCGGCAGCTCCGAAACTTTTTTTTCGGTTTTTTCTCCAGAAAAATTCCAGAAATTACCAAACCAATCTGGCAACCTCCAAAACATTCCCGGTGCTTGCCGAAACCTTTTTGGATCAATGGTTTTATCCGAAACAACTTTTCGGTTTTACCGAAACTTTTTCAGTGTTCTCTCTCCGGAACTCTTCCGTTGTCTCCGAAACTTTTCGGTGATTTTCTCTCAGACTCCCTGTCTAGTATTCAGCAGATAGATGACCCTTAAGCGTGTGACCCTATAGGTTCGGTGAAGTATAGACATGACACGGAACACCTTCCGATCAATGATCAACATCGGAGCCGTGGACACCCATATTGACCCCTATACCCACACGAATGAATATTCGAGTGAACCTCCAGTTGCCGTGTGCTATTCCTGTTGCTTCACGATATGTTACAAATACCCGAGGTTAGACATGTAGGCATTTCCGTGGATCAACAACTTGTCCACTATGCCAGTTACCTCGTTACCGGTATTGTTCTCTTTTCTCGTTACCGTGTTCCGGCATCCCTTAGATCAAATCACAAAGTGTCTGGCCAGACGATGATGGATACCGTAACACCGAGAGGGCCCAGAGATATCTCTCCATCGTCGGAGGAGCAAATCCCAATCTCGAGCTATCAAGTTACTTGACACACTTTTCCATGAACCCGTAAGCCGCCGTAATAGCCACCCATTTACGGATGACGTTTAACAAACCCCAAAGTTCATGAAGCAAGTATGAAGAAACTCGACACTCTCATGGTCTAAGGAATTTTGCAAACATTAACCATCTCTGTGTTATTAACCATTAATATGTGACGAATGTAACTCATAGCATAACATCAATTTGGGTCGATTCAACACAAATGTTCTTCTAACACTGTGCCCTCAAAATTGCTGGCATAGACATGCCCATGATCAGGAAAACAGAACCATCATGCAATACTTGAGCTAGTCTTAGAGGCCAGACTAGGAATACATATTACCGTTTATTATTCCACACGTGCATATGAGTCTTCCTCCGAGCCTCGTTTTATTTGCAGACTCGAGAACCATAGCAGTTATAGCATGGAACATAAACCTAATTATGAACAGGGAGATAATCAATAATATTTATTATTGCCTCTAGGGCATATCTCCTACAGACTCCCACTTGCACTAGAGTCAATAATCTAGTTAATGCTAATGCACTTTACACCTGTGGCACACCGGTGTAAATATGCTTCGCTTGTGGTATAGCCTGAATGTTCAACGGATCTGACGACTTCAGCTCCGTGTGTATCTTTGCATATCCTCGCGTTTTCACGCTTTCACAAAAGTCATATTTTGTGTGGACTTGGCTTGATATGTATGCGAATCACAGGTCGAACCTGGATTCCTCAGACTGAGTTATGGAGCAACTACTTGCAGTAGTGTCCCATTGACAAAAGCCATCTTGGAACCATACTAAGTTCATGAATGAACTATATGATTCAACATCTTCTTTGTCGCTTTAAAAGCGGCAACATACTTTGCCTCTGTTATAGAATTCGCCACAGTAACTTGTTTGAACAAATTCCAACTAACTGTGCCACCATATTGTGTGTTACACAAAACCGTCAATTTAAGTCGAAAATCGCATGGAGAAATGATGAAGACTGTATCGATGTAACCTTTTACAACGAACTCTTCATGATCTCTACTTGCGAGAAAACTTGTCATCAGTGCTACTATAGTACTCAATGACCCTTTTTCACTGTTGTCCCTTGATCAATACTTTTGATCACTTTGGTATCTATACTCGCAACAACTTTGGGAGTATTGGACATATCTGGTTGTTATACATACCATGGAATACATGATTAATCCAAACACAAGAGTGTGTGGAATCCCCACCATGTATTTTGCTCATCAGTGTTTTTGGGACACCGAGTCTTGCAAAGACTCTTTCCATGTGACTTCGGCAAGAATCACTCCTTGGCGTTTTAAATGCTAAAAAGTTTTAGCATCTTGTCAATATGTATTTATTGCTTAGCCCCATTAGGTAAATCTATCTTCATAGATCATCATGCCTAATATTAAGGCTATTTAGCCCAAGCACTTCATCGAAAAACTATTTTCAAATGAAGTCCTAATTCGTGTCAAGAATTTTATTTCCAATTAACAATGTGTCAAGCACACAAGGTTTTTAGAAATGTTATTAGGCTCCCACTTACTTTCTTGAATTACAAGCATCTTCGTTATCCATTGATGAAGTCAAAACTCCTTTGACCATTTCATCAAAACACAAAGATTCCAACTCCACTTTGCTCTCTTCTGTCCATCGCTGGAACTCTGAAGTTTGCACCCTTTCTAGCATCCTCTGGATTGACAAAATACCTTGGACTGTAACACATGCAGGTCCTTGGTTTCATTTCCATCAGATGAAAATCCTTTTGTCATCCATTGTTTTATATCTCATGATATGAAATATGTATTAATTGCTAGTTCAACCCGAACCGAATTTAAGCATCGCTACGATGAAGCAACCTCATCGTAGTCAACTCCTTGAACTTGTATATTGCAACAAGTCAAGCTTTATGGATAAAACATTTTTATTCATATCAGTTATAGTTCCATAAATATTCGTCAGACTCTAAGTCTTCCGAAAGGTGTATCAAGGTTTTAATCTTGAATCACTTATATGGAAACTATCTCGAATCAGTTAGGGCCCATCAACGCTTCCTTGTGTATCGTAGGTATACTGTTGTCTAACAACAATATCTCGTTTGCGCACCTGAGAGGTTTGCACGAGCCTTGCCTACGTGGTTCAGCTGCAAGTTCGACCGAAGTCCATACATTTTATTGTAGAGACTTCCGTATCAGTCGCAGTAGGAAACTCCGGAATTACTTCCAAGGTCTCTTTCCTTTGATCTGATGGCGAAGATACTGTTTATCTCGTCGAGTTGCACTATTCTCCCACTCACCTTTTTCAAAGAACCATTTTCTTCAAAAAGCATACCGTTTTGTGGCAAAAACTTTTGCCTCGGTATAGTGGTGGGGGAATACCCAATGACTTGGGATAACCAACAAAGTAGCACTTGTCTGATTTGGAATAGGTTTGTAACCTTTTACACAAGCCCCATATTCCAAATGTTAAGAAAAGATATAACATGGTTGGGCGTACCATACCATGGTGTCATTTCAACAGACCTGATGGAGCTCTTTTCAGTGTAAAAGCCGCAGTCTCTAAAGCATCACCTTTTAAAAGGGATAATGGCAAATTTATTTATGTCATCTTTGATCTTACCATGTCATAAATGGTTCGATTACATCTTCACGGACTTTCCACTTGCAGTGGTGTTCCGGGAGGTGCAAGTTATGAAACCCCTTTCACAACGCATCAGACATTCGCTAAACTTGTAACTCAAATATTTCTTTCTGCAATCGAATTGTAGAAACATAATTTTCTTGTTACAATAACTTCTACTTCATTTTGAAAACCTTTCAAAAGATCCAGAATTACGTCTCATCAAGTAAATATCCATATATCTACTTGAGTCATTTCTGAAGATAGATAAATCCACTACTTGCAACAACATTTATCGGACTACATACATCAAAATGTATGATCACCAATAAGTTCTTTGCTCGTTCCTTATGGCCTGTGAACGGTATTTCAGTCACTTCACTTTTCGGAGGAAAGTTGCAAGTGTCAGGTGATTCAAAATCAAACGACTTCAAAATCCATCATAATGGAATTTTCCATGCGGGTTTCTCCAATGTGACCAAATGCAGTGCCACACTTGTGTGGTATTCTTTTAGTCTTATGACATTTAGCGTCAGTGTTATGGATGTATCATATTACCATCAATATTCATAACATACGTCCCATCGATGATGGAAGTATGGCCCTCATGTTATTCATAATACTGAACAGCAATTGTTCTTCTATGAACAACCCTTTTGCAACAAACATTGTGTAATGGGCTAGAGTGTGTAAAACTCTAAAATGAATTATCAAAGTTAATACTGAGGTAATGTATTATTATCAATATTCATAACATACATCTCACTCATAATGAAAGTATGGCCCTTATGTTATTCATAACACCGAACATCAAAAGTTCTCTTATGAACAACCTTCTTGCAAGATAACTTATGCAATGGGCTAGAGTGTGTAAAACTCTAATTGAATTAGGAAAATAAACACAGACGGTAATACACCGATGGAAGGTACAGTAACATTTACTATGTTCTCTGTGTATACCTAAACCTCATTCTTGGCTAGTCTTTCAGGCCATAGTAGTTCTTACATCGAGTTGCAACAGAATGCAATCGAGCGGGTATCTTTGTGATTAACTCACAATACCCAAGAATCAGTGATTAACAATTTAATCATAATTCCCAAGAACTATATCTTTGACCAGCCTTCTATACATCAAAAACTTGTATGACATTCATACATGAGCTGGATATTCCAGTCTTCTTTCTCATTGCCTTTATACTTCTAACAGTTTAACTTTTAGTATTTCTCCTACTCTCAGAAGAAGCACACAACTTAAGAGTGGCATCAGCCCTGGACTTCCTAGGCGTGAAAGTTTCACTGACACCCTTCGGACACTTCCTTTCTCTTTAAGTTGTTGTTTTATTCACCTTTCATCATATGACAAGCGTTCTTCTGGATCCCTCTCTTATCAGTCTAATGCATAGTAAACTCCTTTACTAATAGTTTGCAAACAAACATTTCTTTGGATATCTCATATCTTTTAGCCTTTGTCTGTCTCTGAAAATGATTTTCAGATTCCATGAATATCACATAACTATCCAAACTTTCGAAGTTCGGGTCTCATGGAAGCAAACATATTGCACTTGACTGAAATGGAATTCCAGCTTTTGGATCGAAGGACGAGAGTCACATGATCCATAGCATAAGCGAGAGAATACCGAAAGTATGCGATAGGACAAAGTCCTTCTCGGCACTCTTGAGGACAATCCTCACATTACGTTGCCAACCGTAAAGTTTTAACCAGATATTTAACAGCTATTCAATTTTAATAGGGAAGGTGGAAACGCGAGCCATTATTCTACAACTATTTTGCAAATCACACTTAGACAGTGTTCAAAATTAATTGCACTGAGAATTAAATAAGTTAATTCAAAGTGCGCTCCCACTCAAATCAATATCTCTCATAATTGATTGTGAGTGATACAAGACCCGCATTTCCATTCAACGCCATTGAACGAGATGAACACTGATGGCGCGAACTTCAATCGGTAGGCAAACTTGCCAATCACATCTCTATGTGACTCTTGTTCATCTTTCGATGGGCGTGTTCCGAGCTCAGGGAGATCCTTCCAGAACGTCAAGACAACCAAGTGATCTCGCTGCGAGGTCTCAACTCACCCGCCTCACACATCCCTAATCGTTCGCACCCAGGGAGATCCTGTGATGCCCCGAAAAGTTAGGTGCCGTGACGGTGCTACACTTGGGAGAACACTAACTACTTGATATTTTTGTGAGAGATCACCCTAATAAAAGCGACTACCGCGCAATCAAGAAGGGTGCATCATACGGGATAAACATCTCAGGCAATTCATAATAGCATGATATGGTATAGCCCTTTCTGACGGAGAAGTCTTGTATTTCTTCGTCTTTGGCATTCGCGTCGGTGTTCACCTTTGCGAAGATTGCCACCACCTTGTCGATGCACCAGATAATATTGCTATCTCTATAGCTAATAAAATAAGTGCATTACATAAGGTTGACACGCAGGTCATTAAAGTGCAATCATATGGCTCCAGCCATCATGCCGAATCATGACACGCAGGTCATGTTAATCAGTTTACATCATATAGACATCTCATACATAATCAAATTATTATGAGCACTACTATACCACATCATATGCACATGCAAACCCTCCTGCAAAACCAAGTTAGACGCCTCTAATCGGTTTAGCAAAAACTGGTTTTACGTGGCTTCTAAGGTTTCGAAACAAACCGAAGCTACCAACGTCCATCATCAAGCATGATTATCCAAGTCGCTAGATTAACAACGCGGGGTGTATGAAACACGAGATAATAAAATCTCGAGCCCCATACTGAACTTCGTCATACGCATGACCCCCGTGCAGATCATATCTGCATTGCCCTTTCATCTGTGAAACATCCATCTTTCATTGACTAAAGTGGAACCCAAAGAACTGTTAGCACTTCGTTGATCTGTCAATCAGCATACTCAGGAGCAGCATGAAAGGATCGCGGATTGCCAGAACTTTGTCAGATTCCGCAATGCTGTCAAGATCAGGACTACACAAATTCGAGGGAAGCAACAAGAACATCGGGTAACAGATTTCATCTGCTACCCGCACAAATAATTTTCAATAATAGAACTCATCTACTACCTAATTATATTGTGCAACACCCATACATCTCCATGTATTCTAGATCGCAACCTGCATCTACGCATAGCACGGCTCATGATGCCACTGTTGGGTAACGCAGTAGAAAACAAAAATTTTCCGACCTACGCACCAGCCCAGGACCACTATGGAGACTGCATACAAGGTTTGATCATTTTCGTTACCGACTCGTAGCGCAGCGGAAGTTGAGTCGATGACGATCGTCGGTGCAGATCCCCGCAGCTAGGATTTACAACCTCCCAACCGCGAGGATGTACTCCCTCATCCGCCACTCGGACAGCCCTCCGGGAGGCGGTCGGACAGTCCCCCGGACGGTGTCGTGGACAGCCCTTCGGGAGGACTCACAGAACTCGGACCGTCACTCGGACAGCCCTTCGGGAGGACACTCGAACAGCCCCTCGGGCAAAAGGACGAAACTACGACCTCCCTACGGGGTTGCACACATACGGTGCCATCTATCCGGCAGGGCTTCGCCGTCCAGAACTAGTTCCCACCGGAACCCAGACAGCCTTTCGGCACTACGAAACTATTTCGTGGGAGGGAGAGAGAATGCCAGATCATGCATGGCTTGTGTGAGAGAGTTGGAGTGGAGTTGGAGAGCACCTCTCCTCCTCCTTATATAGTGGTGGAAGGGGTGGAGGGGGCTGAAATTTCAGCCCACTAAACATGGGGAAAACATGTTCCCACAAAACAAGGAGAACATGTTCCCACCAAACAAGGGAAAAACATGTTCCCTTGTCCATGGTGTTCCCCCATGGGGCCCCACCTTTCTCCCAACACTCTCCACCATTTGTGGGGGCTGCCCCCCACCATGGGGGGCCCCCCCAACATCTTTGTCCAGCCACAAGGGGCTGCCCCCTCAAGGGGAGCGCCCCCAAAACAGCCCCCACGTATCGTGGGATCTTGTCCCCTCACGTTGGGACAAGATGTTTTCCGCGACTATTACTTCTGAAAATTCCGAAAGGTCCCAGAACATTTCCGACACCCTCTAAAATTATCTGGACACGCTCTGGAACATTTCCAGTATGGTGGTTTAATTTAAAACCATCTTTGTTTACCCGGTAAACAACTCCGGCAGCTCCGAAATTTTTTTTTCGGTTTTTTCTCCAGAAAAATTCTAGAAATTACCAGACGAATCTGGCAACCTCCAAAACATTCCCGGTGCTTGCCGAAACCTTTTTGGATCAATGGTTTTATCCGAAACAACTTTTCGGTTTTACCGAAACTTTTTCAGTGTTCTCTCTCCGGAACTCTTCCGTTGTCTCCGAAACTTTTCGGTGATTTTCTCTCAGACTCCCTGTCTAGTATTCAGCAGATAGATGACCCTTAAGCGTGTGACCCTATAGGTTCGGTGAAGTATAGACATGACACGGAACACCTTCCGATCAATGATCAACATCGGAGCCGTGGACACCCATATTGACCCCTATACCCACACGAATGAATATTCGAGTGAACCTCCAGTTGCCGTGTGCTATTCCTGTTGCTTCACGATATGTTACAAATACCCGAGGTTAGACATGTAGGCATTTCCGTGGATCAACAACTTGTCCACTATGCCAGTTACCTCGTTACCGGTATTGTTCTCTTTTCTCGTTACCGTGTTCCGGCATCCCTTAGATCAAATCACAAAGTGTCTGGCCAGACGATGATGGATACCGTAACACCGAGAGGGCCCAGAGATATCTCTCCATCGTCGGAGGAGCAAATCCCAATCTCGAGCTATCAAGTTACTTGACACACTTTTCCATGAACCCGTAAGCCGCCGTAATAGCCACCCATTTACGGATGACGTTTAACAAACCCCAAAGTTCATGAAGCAAGTATGAAGAAACTCGACACTCTCATGGTCTAAGGAATTTTGCAAACATTAACCATCTCTGTGTTATTAACCATTAATATGTGACGAATGTAACTCATAGCATAACATCAATTTGGGTCGATTCAACACAAATGTTCTTCTAACACTGTGCCCTCAAAATTGCTGGCATAGACATGCCCATGATCAGGAAAACAGAACCATCATGCAATACTTGAGCTAGTCTTAGAGGCCAGACTAGGAATACATATTACCGTTTATTATTCCACACGTGCATATGAGTCTTCCTCCGAGCCTCGTTTTATTTGCAGACTCGAGAACCATAGCAGTTATAGCATGGAACATAAACCTAATTATGAACAGGGAGATAATCAATAACATTTATTATTGCCTCTAGGGCATATCTCCTACATGCTCACGGAGGCTTGGGTCCTCGATTGGTCCAAGACCACCGTCGAGTTGGACCCCCGCCGCAGACACCGGCTCAACACCCAGCTCCTCCAAGCGAGGCCGGTGGAGTCCGAGCGTACCATCCGCCTCCAAGAAGCTAGCGACAAGCGGCACAATATGGTTGACGATGCGGTGAAGTGTCTGTGCTGCAAGCACACCGTGGCCGACATGGACACCTTGACGCTGGCGGGCCTTGCGCCACTGGATCGACGAGGAAGGCGGTGGCGATTGGCGAAGACAACAACGGTGGTGCCAGTTGCCTCGGAGGCCATGCCTACGAGTTCACCATCTTCAACTATGCCTAATTTTAGTTTAGTTTTTTTTTAGAAATGGAGGAGGACCCCCGGCCTCTGCATCTGGACGATGCATGCAGCCACTTTATTAATTATTCACACAAGACCTTACAAAGTCATACAACAGTAAGACTGAAGCCACCGTCTAGGCAACAAACTGTCGCTACTCCTATCCAATTGATGAAGGGATGCTGATAGTCTGGGCCTAATACCAAACAGACCTCGTAGCCAAACCTAACATCTAAGACCTGAGGTCCCACCAAGACGCCTGCCGGGTA
The DNA here is from genome assembly GCA_011799875.1 of Thinopyrum elongatum. NCBI lineage: Eukaryota > Viridiplantae > Streptophyta > Magnoliopsida > Poales > Poaceae > Thinopyrum > Thinopyrum elongatum. The sequence goes on along the minus strand of CM022299.1, from coordinate 590,234,047 downwards.
TGGGGCACCCACCAGTCCGGCGCACTCCTCAACCAGGACGCCTGGCGGGTATGAGGCCACCGCAGCCACCTGCCACCAATCCATCCTCAGTGTTGTACTGTTGCATCTGCCTTGCCCGGTCTAGCTGCCGTCGATGCCACCACGACGCCAGACAACGCCACCATCGTGCGCGAGTCCATCTCCGCACATCGGGCGCCGAGTCTTCACTGCGCCACGCTGCCGAGATCCGCCGCCATAAATGGGCAAGATGAAACACCGCTCTTCCTCTTATCCCCTCCAGCCAGCACTTGCTCCAAAACGATGCCCCCAGGAGGGAGAACGACACCGAAAGCGCCGTCATCTTCCGATCTGGTAGACCCAGATCTAGGGTTTCCCCTGGAACAACCAGATCAGGTTGACGTGACCTGCAACGACGATGCCTCGAGAAGGGAACGACGTCCGAGACGCCGCCATCGTCCGCCAAGACCGCAGTCAGGCGCGATTTTCACCGGAAGCCACGTCGTCCCGATCTCTCTCGGCTGGCTGGAACCGAGCGGAGCCTCGCCATGAAGACGTACGCCGCGTCGGTACTCCGGCGGAGATCCGTCATCTCCTCACCGGTCCCTCCACGCGCCGCCGGTCGGCGCAAGGCCACCCCGCGGCGGATCCAATCGGGGTGTTGGATCCGCAGCCACCGCCGTCACCATCTCCGCACAGATCAGCCAACCCCGCCGGATGGGGCGCTGCCACCGCCGCCGTCCATCTCAGGGTCGCCGCTCCACCGGCCATGGAACTGCGGCCACCGCTGCGCGGCATAGGGTCGCCGTCCTAGCCGCCGCCCTCGGACTCCCACGAGAGGTGCCGCCCCTGCCGCCTCAGATGGGATCCCGCAGCCTCGGCCCGCCCAGGTGCCTTCGGCGGCAGTAGGAGACGCGAGGGGTGGCCTGCGGCGCTAGGGTTGAGGGGCCCCTGGCGTCGCCCAGGGGAGGCGACACGAGGGGAGGGAGGGGATTAATCTCGAGGGGATTAGTTTAGTTTAGTTTAATTATTTCAAACTTGATAAATTTTGTCTGGTTTGCATGTAATGTATTGAATTTGCTAATTTTCATATGAATTTTGTGCCGAAATTGGTGACTTTGGTTGGATGGCCTCCACCCGGCCGGCTGTCTGTGGACACGTCCGGTCGTGTCTGTGGATATTCGTGGTCGGAAATTTGATTATCCGCGTTGAAGAAGCCACTACGATGCATATGGCGTAGGCACTTATCATGTGGAAATTAAGCCTGATCGTGGCACCCTCGTGTTACCTCGATCTGTCTTCGTAAAGATCTGAAGAGGAACTGGCCGTTCAAAGCAGCCGGATCGGACTGGAACATTGGCAGCTAGCATACAGTCATACTAGCATTGGTCGTAGCAGCGTGCGGCATACTATTCCGATTGCTTAATTATATCCAGAGAGAATTTGGAGCACAACTCTACGTACGCACGTGTTCATATAACAGTCTTATAGAGCATATGGAGCAAAAGTCGTATGCATGCATTGACGGAAAACTGTCGCCATCTATTTAAAAAAACTGCACAATAAATCAAAAGGTTCGGCAACACAAATAAATGGCCAAGAACCTGGAAATTTGAATTTAATTTTTTTACTGTTTATTTACTTTCTGTGTTTTTTTCTCACTGCTTATTTAGATTCGCTTATTTACTGCTTTATAAAAAAAACTAAAGAACCAGGAAAATAATTCCTTTGATTCATGTAAGCGCATTAGTTGCCCGAATGTCACTTAATTACTCCCTCTGTTCCTACATAGATGGCGAATAAAATGAGTAAAAAAGTCAACAATTTCTAAGTTTGATCAAATATATAGAAGAAAATATCAATAATTATAATATTGATGAAACAAATTATGAAAATATATCTAATGGTCAATATATTGGTATTGTTTATATTCATAATTTTGTATATATGCTTGGTCCAACTAAAAAGGTATAAAGTTGTATTAAAAGTGCGCCAATTAATTTGGATCGGAGGAAGTACCGATTTTTTGACTCACTTAATTACTCCCTCTGTTCCTACATAGATGGCGAATAAAATGACTAAAAAAGTCAACAATTTCTAAGTTTGACCAAATATATAGAAGAAAATATCAATAATTATAATATTGATGTAACAAATTATGAAAATATATCTAATGGTCAATATATTGGTATTGTTTATATTCATAATTTTGTATATATGCTTGGTCCAACTAAAAAGGTATAAAGTTGTATTAAAAGTGCGCCAATTAATTTGGAATGAAGGGAGTACCTAGATGGAAAATGCAGCAGACTTTTCAAAAGAAAAAATAAACGCTGCAGCAGCAGTCAACGTAGGAAAAGTAGCCAGCGTGGGCTTAACGTTGCTAAAAATCATGGAATCCTCATCATCATTAGAGCATCTACAATCGGACCTCTCAAACCCGCCTCATATGCCCAGGCGGGCCGCCTGGTCACTGCCCGGTCATGATTTTTTGACCCAGACGGGCCTCTCAAACGCCCGGGCTGACCGGCACCCTCCATATCCAGCCTATATATGGGGTGGATATGGGGTCGCCCGGGCTTGTTGGTACAATGTCGATCTTATAAGCGCTAGCTCACGCTCCTCCTCCAAGAGGTCGAGGCCATCCTGCCTTGCTGCTTCTGCTTCAGCCTCCGAGTAAAGGTCCACTCGGGGAGAATTGTGAAGCAAATCACTCGGTAAAACTGCTTCCGACCCGTACACCATGAAGAATGTGGTGCGATTGGTGGATCGATTCGGGGTCGTCCGCAGGCCCCAGAGGACCGATGGTAGCTCGATTACCCAGGCCCCTGCCGCGTGCGTTAGTGAAAGATCGTGGATGTCGCCTAGAGGGGGGGGGGGGTGAATAGGCGCTTTAAAATAATTACGGTTTAGGCTTGAACAAATGCGGAATAAACCTAGCGGTTAATTTATCAAGCACAAAACCTACAACAACTAGGGTCACCTATGTGCACCAACAACTTATGCTAAGCAAGATAAACAACTAAGTGATAGCAAGATATATGACAAGAAACAATATGGCTATCACAAAGTAAAGTGCATAAGTAAAGGGCTCGGGTAAGAGATAACCGAGGCACGCGGAGATGACGATGTATCCCGAAGTTCACACCCTTGCGGATGCTAATCTCCGTTTGGAGCGGTGTGGAGGCACAATGCTCCCCAAGAAGCCACTAGGGCCACTGTAATCTCCTCACGCCCTCGCACAATGCAAGATGCCGTGATTCCACTAATGGACCCTTGAGGGCGGTCACCGAACCCGTACAAATGGCAACCCTTGGGGGCGCTCACCGAACCCGTACACTTTGGCATCCCTTGGGGGCGGTCACCGGTACCCGTCAAATTGCTCGGGGCAATCTCCACAACCTAATTGGAGACCCCGACGCTTGCCCGGAGCTTTACACCACAATGATTGAGCTCCGAACAACACCAACCGTCTAGGGCGCCAAGGCACCCAAGAGGAACAAGCTCTAGGGTGCCCAAACACCCAATAGTAATAAGCTACTCAACTTCACTTCCACGTATCACCGTGGAGAACTCAAACCGATGCACCAAATGCAATGGCAAGGGCACACGGAGTGCCCAAGTCCTTCTCTCCCAAATTCCACCGAAGCAACTAATGCTAGGGAGGAAAATGAGAGGAAGAACGAAGAAGAGAACACGAAGAACTCCAAGACCTAGATCCACAAGGTTCCCCTCACTTAGAGGAGAAAGTGATTGGTGGAAAGATGGATCTAGATCTCCTCTCTCTTTTCCCTCAAGAACTAGCAAGAATCATTGGAGGGATTGAGAGTTAGCAAGCTTGAAGAAGGTCAACAATGGGGGGCAAATGCGAGCTCAAAAGGATAAGATGCAATGGGGAAGAAGACCCCCTTTTATAGGAGGGGGAAAATCCAACCGTTATGCTCACAGCCCGCACAGAGCGGTACTACCGCTCCAAGGAGCGGTACTACCGCTAGGGCGGTAGTACCCCTTTGAAAAACAACAGCGAGGAGGCAAAAGGCAGTAGAACCGCCGGAGCGGTACTACCGCTCGTCCTCACGGTACTACCGCTCATGCTCACGGTACTACCGCTAGGGATAGCGGTACTACCGCAAAATGGTAGCGGTACTACTGCTTGCGAGCGGTACTAATAAAATACTTCCGAGCCTACCTCCGCTGAGCAAAACACGAGATTTTGGTCCGGAGCGGTACTACCGCTCAGGAGCCGCGGTAGTACCGCTCGGGAGCGGTAGTAAAAAATTACTTCCGCTCTAGCCGCGGTAGTACCGCTGCAGCCTTTACCAAAACAGCCACAACTTCTGCAAACGGACTCTGAATTCAACGAAACCAAGTTTGTTGGAAAGCTAGCAACAAGGGCTAACACAATCTTGATAGAAATAACAATAAGAAGGAATATAGAAAAGGCCCATAAGAAAATGGTGAGAACCCTTCCTCGAATAGGACCGGTAAAACCTCCAACAACGAAAACGCAATAGAAGAAGCATATGAACTCCGTTTTCGATGAACTCGAGCTTGTCATCAGGATGACCATAAGCTCTAAGACTCACAAAGAGAACCAAACAAGAACCAAGAAAGATGATGCAAGGATGCAATGGTTTGAGCTCTCTACGAACGATACGATCAAGCTACTCATCGAGAGCCCCCCCTTGATAGTACGGCAATCGATCCTATAACCCGGTCTCCCAACTACCACCATGAGACCGGCAAAAGAGAAAACCTATCAAGGGCAAACCTTTGCCTTGCACAAAGTCCACTTGAGCTAGATGATGACGATGTTGACTTCCTCAAGTTGGACCACCTTTCTTGATTGCGTTGGCTCGGTGAAGACTAGTTGATTGCTCCCCCATACTCCACTATGGGTGAGCCACTCTTTGGCTCATCTTCACAAGTCCATTGCCACCACAATGGACGGCAAGCTTCAAGCATGTGATCTCTTCGTGATGATCCACTTGAACTTGCACACCGCAACCTAACCCCACAAAGAACTCTCACGAAGACCATTGGTTAGTACACAAAGCGTAATTGACAATGCTTACCATACCATGGGATCGCTTGGTCCCCCTCGGTACATCTTCTACGCTTTGTGTGTTGATCAACTTGATTCACTCTTTGACTTAGTCTTGATCAACCTCTCGCATGACCAATCTTCAGGTAATTCCTTGAATAGCATCTTGGTCATCACAAACTCTCCTTGAAACCAACAAATGGACTCCAAGAAAAGCCTATGGACAAATCCTTCAAATATAACTCAAGGCAACCATTAGTCCATAGAGATTGTCATCAATTACCAAAACCAAACATGGGGGCACCGCATGTTCTTTCAATCTCCCCCATTTTGGTAATTGATGACAATCACTTTCAAGAGAGTTTATACAAGGAATTATACATCACCATGCAATGCACCAACCAATAATGCATGCGTATGAGATGCAAATGCTTAGGAACAAAACCAAAGCACGAAGATGCGTATGAGATGCAAATGCTTAGGAACAAAACCAAAGCACGAAGAAGCTCTCTAAACATCTCCCCACAAAACTCTCTGAAACTTCTCCCCCATTGGCATCGATTGCCAAAATGGGCGAAAAGCTTAGAAGGCCAATATAAATTGTGTTCCTCCATAAATTGTGTATTTCTCAATAAGAGAGTGGAATGCACTACACATATCCAAAGGTAAATACTTGGAGGAAGACAAACTATATTGAGGCACAAAGATTGCTAAAGAATGATATGCCACAAAGACATAACAAAGAGAGAAACAAGCAATCAAACAATCAAAAGATACCAATTGAATCAAGCTATCAAAAGTTACCAATTGCACTAACTAGACCAATGCTCCTACGAGCCACATGAAGAAGATATTATGATATGAGCAAAGGAGTGTTCTAAAGAGACTAGAGAAGCTCCCCATGATTTGTGCACAAACAAAAATATTTGTATTTGAATGCAACGGGCACAAAATAGGATCATCACTCCCCCAAAATCAATAGAAACTCACAACAAGAGCAAGTGAGCATATAGGAAACTAAGCCTAGCACTTGCACCAAACACATGGTTGAGCAACATGTAAAAGAGGCAACTTAGGAATAGGCTCAACCAAGACCGATGTGTGTGAGTCAAGGCAATGCACTTGAGAAGACTAATGTACGGATGAGCATTAAGCATCAATATAGTCTTGAATGAATGAGATACACGGAGCAAGGCCTGTCATTCCCACACACAACTAGCAAAAGGATTCACAAGCTCACTAAAAGAGAAATATCAACCAAGCTTGTGACAACCCATGGTGAAGATAGAAAATGAAAGCCTCATCAAGACGAGGGATACCAATTAGATGGCAAAGCCTCGTCAAGACAAGCTTGAGGAAAAAGATCTTCACCACAAAAAGAGTGCGTCAAGATGCAACGAGATAAGACCCGCACTCAAGACACACACCTTCACGGAGCCACCAAAGAAATAACACGAGAATGAAACGGTGGACGTGAAGGAAAGGGATATCAACTAGATATGCAACTTGTCTCAAGTGTAAGATTCTAGGTAGATGAAGATCATGATGATATCAATCCACAAAGAAGGATGTACACACGAAATAGTTACAAAGGCAAAGAACAAGATATCCACAAGGAATCCATACATATACCAATAAGATATTTGCTTGAAAGCATAGCACGTGGCTAGATATGGTCTTATTGTATATAAATGAATTCCTACCACACATCCATCAAACACATCACAACTAGCAACAAGAGATCATCGTTGAGATGCTTTGAGGAAGGAAACAAGTATTACAAGAAAGAATGAATTACATGCCATGATACAACCTACACAAGGTTGATGCAAGAAAAGTGTGCATGAAGTAGATGATGATACTTGTTACCGAGATAGAATTGGAAGGATGCAGATATACCAATCGAAGGTAGATAGTAGTTCATTGATCATCCTAGCTTGACTCCAATAAGCACATGGTGACAACACCTTCCTTGTGAGTGAGCCGAGCATCCAATGCATCTCCAATTGTTCCTAGAACAACAATACAAACAAAATGGTACCCAAACTCATTGGGACCAAAGAGTTAGAAACACCAATACATAGGACAAACTCCACATAAATATGTGCACATAGATATGAAATAGAATTTCATGCACATCTCATCCAAATTGAGACTAGGTGGAGTTTCTCATATATATTGGGTCAAAGAAAGAAAGCATGCCAAAGAAAATACATGAAGTAAATATGCATGCTCAAGACTTTCAAGGACCAAAACCAAATGAAAAAGAAATACCAAGTGAAAATAGGATACCAAAAGGAGAGATCATCACTTGGAAGATATCAATTAAATGATACATCAAGGAATGAGATATCCATTGATACACATAAAAAGAAAGATATCAACCTCCCAAAAGAGAGGATGGTTCCAAACAAACCAAGCCCTCTACAAAGTTTCATGATGGCACAAAGTACCAAAAAAGAAACGGCTTGCCTTCCACCAACACACACTTGATAAGGATCACAAAATGAGTGTTCTATAGAAAATAGGATAGCTCCCCCAAGAGTTGTGCACTATAGATAATTTGCATTTGAATACAAAATGCACAAGGTGGGATCACCACTTTCACTATATCTAGAAAACACTAGACAAGAACAAGAAATTAACAAGATCCACAAGTGGTATGGAAGACAACGGGAGTGGACACACTCCTTGGCAAGAGATAAGGCAAATAAAAATAAAAGCCAATGTAAAGATGATCAATAAATTCTACCACACATAAGTGAGTTCCAATTATCAAAAGACAAGAAGTATTTGGAAATAATTCCCGATGGTAGATAACAAGGATATCCAACATCATCTTCACAACAAACACAAGTAAATTAAAACTTGTAGAGCTAACATGTCACCTAGGAACAAGATAATTAATAATATCAACTCTAAGTGACAATATCTCAAATGTACACATTTTCTAGGCTTGTAATATGCACATAGCATATTACTCCCCCATAATGTGATACCAATGAAAACTTAACAAGAGGCAATAAGAGAATCCAACAAGAGATAATTAATTGACTTTTTAGAATTTGAATTTCTCATGAGAGACATACCACCTAGCGACTAGATAATCTTGTAATATCAATACTAGATGGTATTCCTCATGTACACACATTTATAGGATTGTGAGGTGCACAAAGCACATCACGCCCCCAAAATGGGATGTTCCATTAATCTCTCACACGAGCCAACTAGGATACAAATAAGAAGCATAAAGGCTCAACGCACGACACACACGTACATGCTGTGCAAACCAACACACACATACTTGATTGCTCAAGATAAGCAAGTTGGAAGCACAACATATACAAACACATGCATGGTACAAAACCAAAACATGCAAAAGGAGCAAGTAACTTTCAATGTAAACAATTTAAGCACGAGTTACCGCAAGGAGGAACATTGGATATAAGATAGAAACTTGATAATTCGAATGACTTGGCTTGAGACAATATGAATGATGAAGACCCCTTAACTCTTCATAATGTAGCCAAGTCTCCAATGCCCTCCAACAACACCTATTGATCAAGTTTGAGCTTGTTGGTCCCCAACCAAGTTGGGTCCTAAGAGGTTAGTCACAATAGGCTTGGCAACCCAAATGGTTCTTTGCTTGAAACCACTTTGATTACCAACAAACTTGGCAAACACATTGCCAACCTTATCCTTCCCAAGAGAATAGATATCATCAATAATAATTGGGTTGGATAAGTTACCACTAGTGCATGAAGAAGCGACGTGACCTTTCTCACGACATAAGTAGCAACGTATACTCTTCACTTTCTTCTCACTTGATTTCTCAACTTGAGAAGCATTAGCTTGAGTCTTCTTGGGAAGAGGCCTTTCTTCAACTTGAGGTTGAGCATGAGAATGAACTTGTGGCCGCTTCCCTTGTTGCTTGTCATTAATGGGCTTCTTCTTCAATGGGCAAGATCTAACATGATGCCCTTCAATTTTGTACTTGAAGCAAATAATCTTGGCCGAATTCTTGACTTGTTCTTGGACCTTCTTCTTGATTCTCTTGGACTTCTTCTTCTTATTGGAGTTGAATCGAAGTCCACCTTTGTCATTGGGGGATTTTTGCACACTCAAGATATTGTTGAGTGTGGACTTCCCTTCATGACTCTTTTCCAAGTCTTTCTTCAAATAATTGACTTGGGCCTTGAGCTCTTTGATTTCCTCTACATGGTTAGTATCAACACAAGTACTAGAGGAAGTATACGCTTCATCGTTGGAGCAACAAGGCAAGGAAAGCAATTCATCACAAGATGTAGCAACATTATGGGTAGAGAAATTGCGAGGACTAGCACATGGCAATAAGGCATTTTGACTAGAAGTAGAGCTAGTATCCACATGAGGCTCACTAGATGTTACCTTAGTAATCATAGCCTCATGAGCTGTCTTTAGCACATTTTGGGATACTAGAAGATCATCATGAGAGCTTGTGAGCTTTACATGAGTTTCTTCCAATTTCCCAAAATTGCTAGATAGCAACTCAAGTTGAGCTCGTAGCTCAACATTCTCCTTCAAAATAGATGCTTCACAAGAAGTAGAGTTAGTAGCACAAGCATCATCATTAACAACAAGAGGAGAAGGCAACTTGGCAAGCTCTTTTGAATAAGAAGCTTTAAGTTGAGCATGAGACTCGGTGAGTTCGATGAGCTCACTCTTAATGAGCCTTGAGCCATTTTCGAGGTGCTCAAAATCCTCAAGGAGTCTAGCATGAGCAACTTCAAGCTTAGCATTTTTAGTTTTGAAATCATTGGCCACCTCAAGTGCTCTATCATGAGATTCCTTTATTCTAGATAATTCTAGAGCAAAGGTCTCCTCAAGAGATTCCTTGGTGGTTTGTTCAAGTTCAAGAGCTTGAGAGAGGTCCGCGATCTCATTAGCGTAATCACGCTCATGACCTTCCATTTCCTCAATGGTGACCTCATGCTCCTCAAGACGAGATTCCAACTCATCAATATATTTCTTGCCCTCAATGGCAATGGACATGATTTCCATGAAGTTGGAACGAGCAATTTTATTTTTATGAAGAGCTTTAAAAATCATTTCCCCCTTAGTTTTTAAGGAGGCAACATTATCATTCTCTTCATCATTATCATCATCATCATTAGCATCAACATCATCATCAAGAGACATATTGGGGTTTAAGGTAGGAGATACCTTTGAAGCCTTGGCCATAAGGCAAAACGCAATAGATGATAATGTAGGATCCCTTGAAGCACCATTAAAAACCACATCTTGTTCCATGGAGTGTTGGGTTTCCTCTACACTGTTAGCACAACAATTCGAGGAAATAGATGCATTTTTATCATGGCAACAAGACATAGCAAGCATATCATCATGAGATTTAGTCAAGCAATTTCTACAAGATATGCACGGACTATCAACACAAGCATGTGAAACATTTGGAGTGCTCAAAGTGTTGGAGTCCAAAGATGGAGCATTGCAATAAGATAGAGATGAGGGATCATCAACGATAAGCACACTATCATCATTGCAATGAACACCACTACTCACCATATCATTACCTTGTGGCAATCCACATGTAGGTGACGTAGAAGAAGTTGAGAAAGCAACATGGTCGGAGGTGGAGGGAGAACAATCATCCCCACAAAACATGGACACGCCATATTTATCTTGAAGCTTTGTCCACAACTCATGAGCATCCCGAAACGGCATGAGTTGAAATATAACTACATTGCTCAAAGCATCGAAAAGCACATTAGAAGCTTGAGCATTGAGATAAGAGTTTTTCTCATCCTCTAAAGATAATCTTTGGGGATCCTTTGGAGGAGAAAACCCCATATCTACAATTCGCTCTAAATTTGGGTCCATGACCCTAAAGAGATTAAGCATGCGAATTACCCAAACATCAAAATTTGTGCCATCGAAACTAAGAGTGTCAGAGAATCCTAAGTCCCTAGTCGACATCCTTACTCTCTAGGCGGTTAAGCCCTAAAAAGAGAGACGAGGCTCTGATACCAATTGAAAGATCGTGGATGTCGCCTAGAGGGGGGGGTGAATAGGCGCTTTAAAATAATTACGGTTTAGGCTTGAACAAATGCGGAATAAACCTAGCGGTTAATTTATCAAGCACAAACCTACAACAACTAGGCTCACCTATGTGCACCAACAACTTATGCTAAGCAAGATAAACAACTAAGTGATAGCAAGATATATGACAAGAAACAATATGGCTATCACAAAGTAAAGTGCATAAGTAAAGGGCTCGGGTAAGAGATAAGCGAGGCACGCGGAGATGATGATGTATCCCGAAGTTCACACCCTTGCGGATGCTAATCTCCGTTTGGAGAGGTGTGGAGGCACAATGCTCCCCAAGAAGCCACTAGGGCCACCGTAATCTCCTCACGCCCTCGCACAATGCAAGATGCCGTGATTCCACTAAGGGACCCTTGAGGGCGGTCACCGAACCCGTACAAATGGCAACCCTTGGGGGCGCTCACCGAACCCGTACACTTTGGCAACCCTTGGGGGCGGACACCGGTACCCGTCAAATTGCTCGGGGCGATCTCCACAACCTAATTGGAGACCCCGACGCTTGCCCGGAGCTTTACACCACAATGATTGAGCTCCGAACAACACCAACCGTCTAGGGCGCCAAGGCACCCAAGAGGAACAAGCTCTAGGGTGCCCAAACACCCAAGAGTAATAAGCTACTCAACTTGACTTCCACGTATCACCGTGGAGAACTCAAACCGATGCACCAAATGCAATGGCAAGGGCACACGGAGTGCCCAAGTCCTTCTCTCCCAAATCCCACCGAAGCAACTAATGCTAGGGAGGAAAATGAGAGGAAGAACGAAGAAGAGAACACGAAGAACTCCAAGACCTAGATCCACAAGGTTCCCCTCACTTAGAGGAGAAAGTGATTGGTGGAAATATGGATCTAGATCTCCTCTCTCTTTTCCCTCAAGAACTAGCAAGAATCATTGGAGGGATTGAGAGTTAGCAAGCTTGAAGAAGGTCAACAATGGGGGGCAAATGCGAGCTCAAAAGGACAAGATGCAATGGGGAAGAAGACCCCCTTTTATAGGAGGGGGAAAATCCAACCGTTATGCTCACAGCCCGCACAGAGCGGTACTACCGCTCCAAGGAGCGGTACTACCGCTAGGGCGGTAGTACCCCTTTGAAAAACAACAGCGAGGAGGCAAAAGGCCAGTAGAACCGCCGGAGCGGTACTACCGCTCGTCCTCACGGTACTACCGCTCATCCTCACGGTACTACCGCTAGGGATAGCAGTACTACCGCAAATGGTAGCGGTACTACTGCTTGCGAGCGGTACTAAAAAAATACTTCCGAGCCTACCTCCGCTGAGCAAAACACGAGATTTTGGTCCGGAGCGGTACTACCGCTCAGGAGCCGCGGTAGTACCGCTCGGGAGCGGTAGTAAAAAATTACTTCCGCTCTAGCCGCGGTAGTACCGCTGCAGCCTTTACCAAAACAGCCACAACTTCTGCAAACGGACTCCGAATTCAACGAAACCAAGTTTGTTGGAAAGCTAGCGACAAGGGCTAACACAATCTTGATAGAAATAACAATAAGAAGGAATATAGAAAAGGCCCATAAGAAAATGGTGAGAACCCTTCCTCGAATAGGACCGGTAAAACCTCCAACACCGAAAACGCAATAGAAGAAGCATATGAACTCCGTTTTCGATGAACTCGAGCTTGTCATCAAGATGACCATAAGCTCTAAGACTCACAAAGAGAACCAAACAAGAACCAAGAAAGATGATGCAAGGATGCAATGGTTTGAGCTCTCTACGAACGATACGATCAAGCTACTCATCGAGAGCCCCCCTTGATAGTACGGCAATCGATCCTATAACCCGGTCTCCCAACTACCACCATGAGACCGGCAAAAGAGAAAACCTATCAAGGGCAAACCTTTGCCTTGCACAAAGTCCACTTGAGCTAGATGATGACGATGTTGACTTCCTCAAGTTGGACCACCTTTCTTGATTGCGTTGGCTCGGTGAAGACTAGTTGATTGCTCCCCCATACTCCACTATGGGTGAGCCACTCTTTGGCTCATCTTCACAAGTCCATTGCCACCACAATGGACGGCAAGCTTCAAGCATGTGATCTCTTCGTGATGATCCACTTGAACTTGCACACCGCAACCTAACCCCACAAAGAACTCTCACGAATACCATGGGTTAGTACACAAAGCGTAATTGACAATGCTTACCATACCATGGGATCGCTTGGTCCCCCTCGGTACATCTTCTACGCTTTGTGTGTTGATCAACTTGATTCACTCTTTGACTTAGTCTTGATCAACCTCTCGCATGACCAATCTTTAGGTAATTCCTTGAATAGCATCTTGGTCATCACAAACTCTCCTTGAAACCAACAAATGGACTCCAAGAAAAGCCTATGGACAAATCCTTCAAATATAACTCAAGGCAACCATTAGTCCATAGAGATTGTCATCAATTACCAAAACCAAACATGGGGGCACCGCATGTTCTTTCACTTAGGTCCCGCATGAGGCGAGGCTTCAGCCCTTGGAGTATTAGTCCATTCGTCCACTCGGCTTGCCCATTCGACCGGGGTGTGCCACGGAGGCGTAATCGACCCGAGTGCCTTGGCCGTAGCAAAACTCATGGAACTCGTCCGAGTCGAAGTTAGATCCGTTGTCGGTGATGATGATGTGAGGGACTCCGAATCTGAAGATTATCTCTTTGATGAACTAAATGGCAGTGGCCGAGTCTAACTTCTTTATTAGCTTGGCTTCGATCCACTTGGTGAACTTATCGACCGCCACCAACAGGTGCGTGAAACCACTCACCCCGGTCCGGAGTGGGCTGACCATGTCGAGCCCCCAGACGGCGAACGGCCAAGTGAGGGGAATAGTCTTCAGAGCGGACGCCGGCTCGTGCGATTGATTCGCATAGAATTGGCACCCGACGCACTGATCCACTATATCTCGGGCGGCCTCGTTGGCTCGGGGCCAATAGAACCCGGCTCTGAATGCTTTAGCAACCAGGGTCCGAGAGGATGCATGGTGTCCACATGTACCCGAATGAATCTCTTGCAGTATTTGTTGCCCTTCCTCCAGTGATATGCACCGCTGAGTGACCCCGGTGGTGCTTTTCTTGTACAACTGATCTCCCACGACAGTGAAGGCTTTAGATCGACGGACGATCTGACGGGCCTCAACTTCTTCTTCTGGGAGCTCCTGTCTGAGCAGGGATGCAAGATATGGTCCAGTCCACTCGGGAGTGATAACATGGATCTCTTGGACCAGGTCGATTATTGTAGGGATGTCCACTTCAGTCGGATTGGAGGGACCGATTGGTTGCGGGGGTTCTTCCATGAAAGGGTCTTCCTTGATCGTAGGCGAGTGTAGGTGTTCCAGGAACACATTCTTGGGTACTGTCTTTCGAGTGGAACCCATCTTGGCTAAATCATCAGCTGCTTGGTTCTTGAGACGCGGCACATGATGGAGCTCCAACCCTTCAAAGTGTTTCTCCAGCTTTCTAACGGCGTTGCAATAGCCAGTCATCGCCGGACTACGGATATCCCATTCCTTCATGACTTGGTTTACCACTAGGTCCGAGTCGCCATAGACCATCAGTCGGCGAATTCCCAGAGAAATTGCCATTCACAGCGCATACAGGAGAGCTTCGTATTCGGCCTCGTTGTTGGAGGAGTCGAAGTGAATTTGAAGCACATAGCCGAGTCGGTCGCCTTTAGGAGGCACCAAGACCACTCCGGCCCCGGAGCCGTGGAGCATCTTGGAGCCGTCAAAGAACATCGTCTAGTGCTCAGGTAGACTCGGGACGGGTTGCTCTTGTTCAATCCACTCGGCGAGGAAATCCACCAGGGCTTGCGACTTGATGGCTTTCTTGACATCAAACTTGATATCCAGTGGAAGGAGCTCGATGGCCCATTTTGCCACTCGGCCGTGGCATCTCTGTTGTTCATGATCTCAGACATAGGTGCATCGCTTATCACCGTGACCGAGTGTTCTTGGAAGTAATGCGCCACCTTCTTTGCAGTCAGGTAGATCCCATATACTAGATTCTGATAATGCGGATACCTTTGCTTGGAAGGGGTCAGGACTTCAGAGATGTAGTAGGCTGGTCCTTGGAGTTTGAAGGTTTTGCCTTGTTCTTCACGTTCCACAGTGAGTACCGTGCTAACAACTTGGCTCGTGGCCGCGATGTATAAGAGCAGAGGCTCTTTGCTGCCCGAAGTAGCTAGCACCGGCTGGGTGAAAAGCAGGGCTTTAAGTTCCTGGAATGCAGCCTGCGCTTCGAGAGTCCACTCAAACCTGTCAGACTTCTTCATCCGTCGGTAAAGCGACAGGGCTTTTTCGTCGAGTCTTGAGATGAATCTACTCAGGGCGGCCAGATAGCCTGTGTTGCGCTGGACATCATGGAGATGCTCTGGTTGTTTCATTCGGACAATAGCCCCTATCTTCTCAGGATTGGCATCGATCCCGCGTTCAGAAAATAGGATACCGAGTAACTTGCCTCCGGGTACGCCGAATGTACACTTAGCCGGGTTGAGCTTGATGCCAAAAGTGCGTAAGTTTGCGAATGTCTCGGCGAGGTCAGTCAGGAGGTCGGAACCTTTCCTGGACATGACCACGATGTCATCCATATATGCCTCCATGTTCCGACTGATTTTTTTTGCAAGCACTTCCGAATCATGCGCTGCAACGTGGCCCCAGCATTTTTCAACCCGAATGGCATAGTGATATAGCAAAAACACCCAAATGGGGTGATGAACGTTGTTTTTATTTCATCAGGACCATACATTCGGATCTGGTGGTACCCAGAGTACGCATCCAGAAACGACAATGCTCACACCCGGCAGTAGAATCTACTATCTGATCTATGCGAGGGAGGGGGAAATGATCCTTCGGGCAAGCCCGATTGATGTGCTTAAAATCGATACACGTTCGGAGAGAGTTATTTTTCTTCGGCACCATGACTACGTTGGCAAGCCACTCGGAGTGGTACACCTCTCGGATGAATTCGGCGTCCAAGAGCTGCACTATATCCTCGCCAATCGCCTTGCGCTTCTCGGTGGAAGATCGTCGAAGGTGCTCCTTGACAGGCTTCATCTTCGGGTCGACACGGAGTCTGTGCTCACCAGCTCCCTAGGAACACCCGGCATGTCGGAAGGCTTCCATGCGAAGATGTCCCAGTTCTCACAGAGGAACTGGATGAGCTCCCTTCCTATTTGATGTCAAGGGTGGTGGAGATGTTGGTCGGGGCGGCATTCGGGTCCTCAGGATGAATGTGTACTGGCTTCGTCTCCCCCGCCGACTGGAAAGCAGGTTCCACAGTCGGCTTTTTGGACTTTAGCAGTTCACTCGAGTCCACCGCCTTCTTGTACTTGTCCAACTCGGCCATTGCCATCTGTTCGTCAGTGATTTGGGAGCCCTTCTGCAGACATTCTTCGGCCAACTTCTGATTGCCCATGATAGTGATCACGCCTTTCGGCCCTGGCATCTTGAGCTTAAGATACACGTAACATGGACAGCCATGAAACGTGCATAGGCGGGCCTACCCAGGATGGTGTGGTAAGCACTCTGGAAGTCTACCACCTCAAAAGTTAGCCGTTCCTTTCGGAAAATCTTCTCTCCATCGAATACGACGTCGAGGGTGATATGTTCGAGTGATTTGGCCTTCTTCCCGGGGATTACCCCATGAACTGCATATTGCTCTTGTTGAGTCGGGACATCGGAATTCCCATTGCCTCCAGTGTGTTGGCATAAATAATGTTGAGCCCGCTGCCGCCATCCATTAGGCCTTTGCGCAGTCGGACTCCTCCGATAGCCGGGTCAACCACCAAATACTGCCGCCAGGGGTCGGAATGTGGGCTGGGTGGTCCGACTGATCGAAGGTCACTGGTGTCTTGGCCCAGTCGAGGTACTTGGTGACTGTCGGAACCGCCATATTGACCTCTCGGTTGATAACCTTGAGGTGCCTCTTGCTTTCAACGTCCGCGAAGATCATCAAGACTTTCTTGACGTTGGGGTACCCGGAAGTACCTTTGCCTCCGTCGTTGTCATCTTCTTCATCCTTTTCCCCAGAGGAATCTTGCCGCATCTCTTGCTTCAGGATTCGACACACCCGAGTGGTATGCTTGGGCAGAATTAAATTTCCCACCTCGTGTTTCTTCGTATGGATCTGGCAGGGTTGATCGAGGATGTCACTCTTCAGGGTGACTTGCTTCTTCCCCTTCCAGTCTTTCTTCTGCTTTTGGGAGCCTTTGCATTTGCGTTGGCCGGCCAAGGCCGCAGCCTCAGCGCTCCCTCCAGCTTCAATCTTCCGCTTGTGCTTCTTGCCCTTATTGTTGTCCGACTGATCAATGTCGCCTGCTCGGCTTTTTTCGCTTCTCACTCGGTCTTCCTCTTCATCGTTGGTGTACCGATTGGCTATCTCCATAGCCCGACTGAGAGTCAGGGTCTCAGTACGGCCAAACTTCATGTTCATCTCACGGTATCTAACTCCAGCCTTGAAGGCGCAGATCGCCTAGTGCTCGGTGACGTTCTCCACCGTATTGTGCAAGGTTGTCCACTGCTGAATGAACTCGCGAAGAGTCTTGTTCTGCCTCTGTACACAGTGTTGTAACTCGGTCAGACCACCTGGTCTCTTGTAAGTGCCTTCAAAAGTTTTGACGAACACTCTCGCCAAATTATCCCAATAGAATATGCTACCCGGCAGGAGCTGTGTCAGCCAAGCCCGAGTGGAGCCCTCGAGCATCAGCGGTAGGTGCTTCATGGCCACATTTTCATTGCCGCCGCCGATCTAGACCGCCAGTCGGTAATCTTACAGCCAGATCTCTGGCTTGGACTCGTCGGTGAACTTGCTGATCCCCGTGGCCAGCCTGAAGTTGCTGGGAATCTCTGCTTCCCGTATATAACGGCTGAAGCACTCGGGACCTGATGGTATGGAACCACTTGGAACATTGGGATCTTGGCCTTCTCGCAAGGCCCGGCCCTTGTCGGCTAGGTTTTGAGCGAGAACGGATCTCTTGTTGAACTGCGGGTCTCGGGTGTCCCTCGTGTGACGAGTTGGACTTGGACTACGATCACCGATGTGCGTCCGTCTGTCGTCATAGGGCTGGCGCCCGTACACGCCATCCCGCGATGGAGGCATCAGGGCGTGATCATAGTCGTCGTGATGCCGGGGCGACGCAACTCGATCACGCCTCCGATCTTCGTAGTGATCTCTTGAGGAGGATGTGGCTCGGCGCCTGCTGGAGCCGAGTGGGCTATAAGCCGACTGGACGGTCTCTACACGCACTGATGCGCTGTGGATATGATGTCTACTATGCAACCTTCTTATTGTAGACTCGTGTTGGGCCTCCAACCGCAGAGTTTTGTAGGACAGTAGCAATTTTCCCTCAAGTGTATGACCTAAGGTTTATCAATCCGTAGGAGGCGTAGGATGAAGATGGTCTCTCTCAAACAACCCTGCAACCAAATAACAAAGAGTCTCTTGTGTCCCCAACACACCCAATACAATGGTAAATTGTATAGGTGCACTAGTTAGGCGAAGAGATGGTGATACAAGTGTAATATGGATAGTAGATATAGGTTTTTGTAATCTGAAAATATAAAAACAACAAGGTAGCAAGTATCAAAAATGAGCAAAAATGGTATTGCAATGCTTGAAAACAAGGCCTACGGTTCATACTTTCACTAGTGCAAATTCTCTCAACAATGATAACATAATTGGATCATATAACAATCCCTCAACGTGCAACAAAGAATCACTCCAAAGTTTCTATCGGAGATCGTAGGACAAAAACGTGCATCAACAGCTATGCATAGATTACCGCAATGTCACCTCGGGAATCCGCGAGTTGAATGCCAAAACATACATCAAGTGAATCAATAGAACATCCCATTGTCACCATAGATATCCCATCGCAAGACATACATCAAGTGTTCTCAATTCCAATATTCAATCCAACATAATGAAACCTCAAAGAGCAAGACTCAATTCATTACAAGAAGGTAGAGGGGGAAGAAAACCATAAGATCCAAATATATTAACAAAGCTCGTGGTACATCAAGATCGTGCCAAATAAAGAACACGAGAGAGAGAGATCAAACACATAGCTTCTAGTACATACCCTCAGCCCCGAGGGTGAACTACTCCCTCCTCATCATGGTGGCTGCCGGGATGATGAAGATGGCCTCCGGTGATGATTTCCCCCTCCGGCAGGGTACCGGAACAGGGTCCCAATTTGTTTGTCGTGCCTGCAGAGGCTTCCGGCGGCGAAACTTCTCATCTAGGGTTCTTTTCGGGGGTTTTCGTATTTATAGGAATTTTTGGCGTTGGTCTCACGTCAAGGGGGTGCTCGAGGGGCCCACAACACGGGGGGCTCCCTCTAGGCTTGTGGCCTCCTTGGTCACTTCCTGGCCCAGCTCCGGTGCATCAGGGGTCTGTTTTGGTCCATAAAAAATCACCGTAAATTTTCAGCCCATTCCGAGGACTTTTATTTATGCACAAAAAATGACACCACGGTAGTTCTGCTGAAAACAGCGTTAGTCCGAGTTAGTTCTAATAAAATCATACCAAAACCATACAAAATTGTTGTAAACATGGCATGAATACTTCATAAATTATAGATACGTTGGAGACGTATCAGCATCCCCAAGCTTAATTCCTGCTCGTCCTCGAGTAGGTAAATGATAAAAGAAATAATTTATGAAGTGTTAATGCTAGCATAGTGCATAAGTTTGATCAATGATAATTCCAAACACTTTTTCTAGCATCATTATATATCATAAATAGTAGCTCATCTCATAAAACTTCTCATGATCAAGTAACAAGCTATTCACATGTTAAAACATAGACCATAAACTTTCTTGAAAACTAACAAACTATGTTCTCAGTCATCAAACAATTGCAATTCATCTTATTTTCAGGAAGGGTCTATGTAAGAGCTTTGATTTAGAAAATTCCACATACTCAACTATCATATAATTTTCCATGATTGCTGACACTCAAAGCATATTTTTAGAACAAATAGCATCCATCAAACACAGAGAAATAGAGGGGCTTAATGTTTCACCTCCCAACTTATTTATCATGCAGATAATTGTCAACAATAATAATTCATGATCAAATACAATTGAATGGCCATATATGCTTGGATCTTTCCCCACCACATGATACTTGCCAACTAGAGAATAATTGGGGTTGAAATGAGAAGGAATATTACTGACTCTTGCATAAAAGTAAAAGATAGGCCCTTCACAGAGGGAAGCAGGGATTTGCAGAGGTGCCAGAGCTCAAAGTTTTTAAAACAAAGATGAATATAATTTTGACAGGTATGCTTTCATTGTCAACGTAAAGACCGAGAGTTCCCAATATCTTCCATGCTAGACACATTATAGGCGGTTCCCAAACAGAAAGATAAAGTTTTACTCCCCCTCCACCAACAAACACAAGCCATGGCTAGCCGAATCTTCAGGTGCCTTCCATACCAACAACAATCCAAGGGAGTTTTGTCACCTTAATGCATAGATTACCCCAATGTCACCTCAATGCTAGGACGAAAACATGCATCAACCCCTATGCATAGATTACCCCAATGTCACCTCAATGCTAGGACGAAAACATGCATCAACCCCTATGCATAGATTACCCCAATGTCACCTCAGGAATCCACGAGCTGAGTGCCAAAAGATACATCAAGTGAATCAATAGAACATCCCATTGTCACCACAGATATCCCATCGCAAGACATACATCAAATGTTCTCAAATCCAATATCCAATCCAACATAACGAAACCTCAAAGAGCAAGACTCAATTCATCACAAGAAGGTAGAGGGGGAAGGACACCCTAAGATCCAAATATATTAACAAAGCTCGCGGTACATCAAGATCGTGCCAAATCAAGAACACGAGAGAGAGAGAGAGAGAGAGAGAGAGAGAGAGAGAGATCAAACACATAGCTACTAGTACATACCCTCAGCCCCGTGGGTGCACTACTCCCTCCTCATCATGGTGGCCGCCGGGATGATGAAGATGGCCTCCAGTGATGATTTCCCCCTCCGGCAGGGTGCCGGAACGGGGCCCCGATTGGTTTTTCGTGGCTATAGAGGCTTGTGGCGGCGGAACTTCTCATCTAGTGTTCTTTTCGGTGTTCTTCGTATTTATAGGAATTTTTGGCGTTGGTCTCATGTCAAGGGGGTGCCCGAGGGGCCCACAAGCCAGGGCGCGCACCCCCTAGGCCTGTGGCCTCCTCGGTCACTTCCTGGCCCAGCTCTGGTGCTTTGGGGGTCTCTTTTGGTCCATAAAAAACACCATAATTTTTCAGCCCATTTCGAGAACTTTTATTTCTGCACCACGGTAGTTCTGCTGAAAACAGCGTTAGTCTGGGTTAGTTCTAATAAAATCATACCAAAACGATATGAAATTGTTGTAAACATGACATGAATATTTCATAAATTATAGATACGTTGGAGACGTATCAGGATACGGTCTCTGGACTGGGACACTGCCTCATTTTGCAACAGTGTCATCTTCAGGAGCGCCTGGATCTGTCGAATCCCCTCTCCGGCCATGGAACTGGAGGGCTGGATGGACTCTGCGATCCGTGTGGTGGCTGCCAGATTTTGTAACGGAGTACTGAGGACTTGATACATACGAGGCTGGTCACTCGAGAAGAGCCAGCGCTTGTGCCGACTGGTACTGGGTTGACGACGCTCACTTTCGTCCAGCTCCCTCTGAAGCTGTTCGAGGCGATCGCACTCGGCCATGGTGGCCAGGCGAGTCGACTCCATGGCCAATGCCTCTGGGGTAATCCCGGTGATGGGGGTGTTCAGGAGCTTCTCGTTCCTACGACGAAGCTCGTCTCGCTGCTCCCGGGTGAGAGCTTGGGGCACATACGGCTCGTGGCCCATGGCACCAACGTCAGTGTTGCCGTGTTATGCACCTGCGCGGCCGTCTCGGGCGTCCATGTACCCCGGGGGCACGCGGTGCTCGTAGTTGTCCGCCATGAGAATTTCGGCGGTCGACTCGATACTTTCGCACTCGGACTCTTCAAAGGAATCGCCGAGTGACCCGTTGGAGAGGTCGAGGACGGGCTCGTCGAACTGGAGAGCCGCCACATGTTCCGCCACAGCCTAGGTGGCCACAACGTGTTTGATCCATCGTTGCAGCCGCGAGCGCCCGGGACACTTGCAGCAGCGCGCGATGGTAGGGCGAGCGGCCACTTGGTACGGAGCCGAGGGCTGCCGGAGCAGGACTCCGTAGGATGATGCGTGGAAATGCGTCGCCCCGCGGACGGGCAGCGCCTCCACGTCCGATGGGACCTTGCGAAGCCATGCTGAGTCGTCGGCGATGAAGGAGAGTGCACCGAAACGGATTTCGCCGCCGACTGACATGATGATGAAGAATTCCACCTACGCCGTGAAACTTTGCTAGACACCTAGCCACATGGTGGGTGCCAACTGTCGGGGTTACGATCCTGACAATGAGTACTAGGGGTACGAACAAGGGGCAGAACCTAGCTACGGCGCAGCTGTAACACTCGGTGTTTAACAATTTCAGGCCCCTCTTGGTGGAGGTAAAAGCCCTACGTCTTGTGCCCTGAGGCTTGTTTTGATTTGATAGGTATGGTTAAACGATTACTCGTCCCCGGCTATGGAGGGGGGTGCGGCTTATATAGAGTGCACCGCAGCCCCATGTCTCCCACATCGCCGAGGCATTTAATGACATTGAATGCATCAGTTACAGGTGTGATGAGCCTCTACTACGGCAGTTACAGGTAACGGTAGCCTTGACTCTGTTAAAGGATGACTTAGGATTCCTCAACCATTGCAGCTGTCACGACGCCCTCTTGTCTCTTGGTCCGAGTGGTGATTCATTAGCCGAGTGGCGTGTGGTCGCCCGAGTGTCGTCGAGCCGTCCAAGTGGACTTCCAGATGTATGCATCCTAATGCTGGCATGGTCCAGGGACCTACCCATGGTGGTGATGGGCCCCATGTGGGTCCCAAATGATGGATCCTTGACCCTACCTGTAAAAGGTGACCTCATCAGACACCTTGTTAGGTTGGAGTACTCGTTCTGGTAAATGACGCAGTCATTTTTGCACACATGGTACCTTACCAGCTCCATGTCAAGATGAGACAATAACTTCCTTGCCTCATCGATACTTTTTGGCAACACGTTGCCTTCAGGCAGAACATCATGCAAATACTTCAAATTCATATCGACAGAAGTGTCCGTGCTATTGCTTTTTGCCTTAATGTCCATAAGATTCATTGTGACACTTAGTCGGGTGTGTTTTGCCCTGCAACCAGCGTACAAAGGAGTTGTTGAGTCCTTCACAAGAGTCACTAGTTTGGTAGCCTCTCTACGAAAAGCTGCTTAGGTGCTAGTCTCTTTTACAATCAACTCTTGCATGTGTTCATCGTGAACCATTCCTGCAAATTTTCCCCAGATGATTGCCTCTTCCGTTTCGGCCTCCTCACTTTCATCGGACTCTCCACCGGACTCGCCGTTTTCATCACTGTCAGATTGTTCATCATGTCCATCCATCATACATTCTTGTTCCTCGTCATGTTTCGCTCCTTCACATGACTTCCCATCCTCACCATGACTTGTCCATGTCGTATAATCGGGCATGAAACCACTAGCCAACAAGTTCAAATGCAACTCTCCCGATTCAATTGTGTACATAACATCATTCTCACAAACAACACACAAACAACATATTTTCTTCAAACCCCTTTTCCTAACATGTTCCTCCTCAAACTGTAAGAACTCTATCAAACCATTAACAAAATCATTGGATGGCCTTGGTATGGAGTACATCCATCTATGATCCATCATTCGACACGAAAACCTGCAACATACGTATATAACGTAACAGATTACTGTTTGATCTAAGAATATGGAAAATTTAAAAATTCGGCATGACCTTTGCTAAAAAAAATGAACATATTGAGTGACATCAAATAGGCGAAATGGAAATTAATCAACATGTCGACCAGATTTGGCACTCATTTGGATTCCATGAATTTTTTCAACAAAAGCAAGCGATCAACGGAAAGTTGAATCGCCCAACACGTCCACCACGCCACACAGCAACAATCAAGTACGCATGCATGCTCATACGTACATACATAAATAATTCTCACCTAAAACGTGTCTCCTTGTCTCTCTCCAATCGGTCGCGTAAAATCAGGTAGAGAGAGAGATGTGGTGGATGACCAATGGTGAGAGGAGTCAGAGGAAGAGGGTGTTGTGGGAGAGGAAGAAGAAATTAGGGAGAGGGGATGAGGCCACTGAACAAGCAAGACACATACATTACATGCGAGCTTATCACTGGCGGGCGCCGCGACACGCCCGCCACCCATAAGTGATATGGATAGCAGCCCGCGCTGGAAAATATAATGTGGCGAGCAAAATAAAATGCCTGCTACAGATATTTAATAGAACTCTGGCGGGCGCTACGGAGGACCCGCCACAGCTATGTTCTGCTAAATTTGGGCATCCGGCAAAAATATCTAGTGGCGGACTGCTGCAACTGCCCGCCATTGCTGGGTCATCTACCTGTGGCGGTTAGTTGATGCCGCCCGTCACAACTAAGTTACACAAACAAGTCTCGTCCGGGAGATTGTACCAGTGGCGGGGTCTGAATCTTGCCCGCCACAGTTGAGCGTATAGTTGTGGCAGGCTTTGTTTGGTACCCGCCGCTGCTAGTTTTCAAAACTAGCTGTGGCGGATTACACGCCTCAGCCGCCACTCATTAGGGTTCATCTATAAACCATTTCCTAGTAGTGACGTAACAAACCAAACCGGTTAGTTTTAATGCGCATTAGAAGTACCAAGTTCTGCTTTGTCGTGACTCAATTTAATGTTGACTTCTTCTACTATCAGCATGTATGTATGTAGTGATTCTCAAGTTATATATAATAATAAAAAATGTTCCATATTCACAGGGGCCATTTCAAGGAAATAGTATGTGCAGTTTAACAAATTTCCTCTCTTCCTTAAAAGGCATCTGATGTCTACTACGAAACTTTATTCTTGTAGACTCGTGTTGGGGCCTCCAAGCCCAGAGTTTTGTAGGACAGTAGAAAATCCCTCAAGTGGATGACCTAAGGTTTATCAATCCGTGGGAGATGTAGGATGAAGATGGACTCTCTCAAACTACCCTACAATCAAATAAAAGAAATCCCTTGTGTCCCCGACACACCCAATACAATGGTAAATTGTATAGGTGCACTAGTTCGGCGAAGAGATGGTGATAAAAGTGTAGTATGGATAGTAGATATAGGTTTTTGTAATCTGAAAATAAAAAAAGCAAGGTAGCAAGTGATAAAATGGAGCACAAATGGTATTACAATGCTTGAAAACAAGGCCTAGGGTTCATACTTCCGCTAGTGCAATCTCTCAACAATGCTCACATAACTGAATCATATAACAATCCCTCAACATGCGACAAAGAGTCACTCCAAAGTTCTTATCTAGCGGAGAACATAAGATGAAATTGTTTGTAGGATACGAAACCACATCAAAGTTATTCTTTCCAATCAATCCATTAAGCTATTCCTATAAGTGTCACAAACGGTCATATTGTTCATACTTAAATAACACCATATGATACACATCAACCAACTCTAATGTCACCTAGATACTCCAATGTCACCACAAGTATCCATGAGTTGATCTACGATATGCATCAAACAACTTCAGATTAATAATATTCAATCCAACACAAAGAACTTCAAAGAGTGCCCCAAGATTTCTACCGGAGAAACAAGGACGAAAACGTGCATCAACCCCTATGCATAGATTACCCCAATGTCACTTAGGGAATCCGCGAGTTGAGTGACAAAACATACATCAAGTAAATCAATATGATACCCCATTGTCACCACGGGTATTCATACGCAAGACATACATCAAGTGTTCTCAAATCCATAAATTTATTCAATCCGATAATAGAGAAACCACAAAGGTAAAATTCAATTCATCACAACAAGATAGAGAGGGAGAAACACCATAAGATCCATCTATATTAATAAAGCTCGTGGTACATCAAGATCGTGCCAAATCAAGAACACGAGAGAGATAGAGAGATCAAACACATAGCTACTAGTACAAACCCTCAGCCCCGAGGGTGGACTACTCCCTCCTCATCATGGTGGCCGCCGGGATGATGAAGATGGCCTCCGGTGATGATTTCCCCCTCTGGCAGGGTGCTAGAACAGGGTCCCAATTGAGTTTTCGTGGATACAGAGGCTTGCGGAAGTGGTACTTCTCATCTGGTGTTCTTTTTGGGGTTTTCGGTATTTATAGGAATTTTTCGCGTCGGTACCACGCTAGGAGGGTGCCCGAGGGGCCCATAAGCTCGGGGGGCGCCCTCCAGGCTTGTGGCTCCCTCAGCCCTCTCCTGTCCCAGCTCCGGTGCTCCATGGGTCTCTTATGGTCCATAAAAAATCACCGTAAATTTTCAGCCCATTCCGAGAACTTTTTTTTCTGCACAAAAAAAAGACACCATGATTGTTCTGCTAAAAACAGCGATAGTCCGGGTTAGTTCCATTCAAATCAGACCAAAATAATATAAAATTATTGTAAACATGGAATGAATACTTCATAAATTATGGATACATAGGAGATGTATCAGCATCCCCAAGCTTAATTCCTGCTCGTCCTCGAGTAGGTAAATGATAAAAGAAATAATTTATGAAGTGTGAATGCTAGCATAGTGCATAAGTATGGTCAATGATAATTTCCATCACCTTTCTAGCATCATAAGAGCAACTCTTTCTCATAAAACTCATCATGAAAAAGTAGCAATTAAAAACAGAACTTTTTATGTGGAATGCTACCTATCATATTCGTCATGTAATCTTTCTTTTCTGGCATGAATATTGAGGTTCGAATGATTCAAAGCAATAGTCTATAGTTTGACATAAAGATATAAATACTCAAGCATACCAACAAGTAACTATGTCTTTTAAAATATCAACGCTAAAGAAAGTTATCCCTAGCTCATTATGCTCAGTCATTGATCCATTCATGAAACACACTCAATATAAACTACATCCAATGCACAAGTATGACTAAAGTGCTCTCCAATTGGTGCTTTATAAGAGAAGATGGAGACTCGAAATAAAATCAAAATTGCATAAAAGTAAATAGATAGGCCCTGCGCAGAGGGAAGCAGAGATTTGCAGAGGTGCCAGAGCTCAAGGTTTTAAAATAGAGGGATAAAATTATTTTGAGAGCATGCTTTTCCTGTCAACGTCATGACTGAGAGTTCCTAACATCTTCCATGCTAGACACATTATAGGCGGTTCCCAAACAGAAAATAAAGTTCATTTCCTTTTCACCATTCTTTCACAATCTATGGCTAGCCGTATCCATAGGTGCCTTCCAAACTTTTCAACTTTCCAAGGAATTTATTATTATTTTGATTCATTGTGGGACTGGGCATCCCTATTACCTGCCACTTTCTCGTGCAATGACAAGTTAATAAACACTCATCTTGAGAATAACCTGCCTACCATGAAAGGTATTAGCCACCCCCTGCCGCTTCATGAGCGGTACGGGCATACAAAACGGAAGTTTATTTTGAATGATTATAGTTGGCACATGCAAATTTACTTGGAATGGCATGTAAATACCACTTATAGGAGTTTAAGGAGTTGGATGCAAAAGCAATATTTCCGCTTAGTACAAATGGAGGCTAGCAAATAGGTTGCGAAGCAACCAACCAGAAAACAAAAATGGTCATAAACATGCATTGAAAATAACTAACGCTGAATAATGCACCATAAGTAGGATGTAACTTTGTTGCATAACTATTGACTTTACGTGCATGCATAGGGAATCAAGAACCTTAACATCAATATTCTTACTAAATCACAATTACTCACTAGCATTACTCACATATTATCATCTCCATATCGCAAAACTATTTCAAGGAATCAAACTTATCATATTCAATTATCTACATGAAAGTTTTTATCATATCCTTCTTGGATATCCATCATACTAGGACCAATTTCATGGCTTGTACAAATTGTCACTATTATCAACTCTCAAAATAATATAAGTGAAGCATGAGCGTGTTCGATGAACTACTCCAAAAAGATATAAGTGAGGATCAATGAGTAGTTAAATAACTAAGTAGCTATGTGAGGACTCTTTCTCATTTAAAAATTTCAGATCTTAAGTATTTTATTTAAACAGCTAACAAAACAAAATAAAATGACATTCCAAGAATAGCACATATCATGCGAAGAAGCAAAAACTTAGGCTCAACCGATACTAACCGATAGTTGTTGATGAAGAAAGGTGGGATACCTACCGGGGCATCCCCAAGCTTAGGTTCTTGAGACTTCTAGAAATATTATCTTGGGATGCCTTGGGCATCCCCAAGCTTGATCTTTTGTCTCTCCTTAATTCCTCTCATATCACGGTTTCCCTAAATCTCAAAAACTTCATCCACACAAAACTCAACAAGAACTCATTAGATAAGTTAGTATAAATCAATGCAAAACCTTATCATTCTCGACTGTAGCAAATCACTAAAAATATTATTTAACATTGCATACTAAATACCTCTGCATATTTAATACTCCTGTCCTCAAATAGAATCATTAAACAAGCAAACAATGCAAACATAACAGCAATCTGTCTAAACAGGACAGTCTGTAAAGAGTGCAATAATATTCATACTTCCTTAACTCCAAAAATTCTGAAAAATTACCACACTGTAGAAAATTTGTCATAGCTAGCGTGTACAAATTTCAAGATTTTATCACATTCTGACTTTGCATAAGAATTCAGACAATAATAGAAACATTTTGTTTTCAAACAACAACATATAGACTTGCAAAATAAGCATGGTAAAGGCTATACTTGAAATTTTTATTGAAATAAAAGATGCAAAAAATTATTCTAAGTAACAACAATCAATCCTCAACAAAATAAAATAACGCTCCAAACAAAACAAATATCATGTGACAAAAAATATAGCTCCAAGTGAGGTTACCGATAATGTTGTAGACGAAAAAGGGGATGCCTTCCGGGACATGCCAAGCTTAGACGCTTGAGTCTTCCTTGAATATTACCTTTAGGTGCCTTGGGCATCCCCAATCTTAGGTTCTTGCCACTCCTTATTCTCCTCATATCGATATCTCACCCAAAACTTAAAGGAACTTCGTGAGATAGGTTAGTATGATAAAGAGCAAATCATTCACTTTGGTATTGTCAAGACAAGATTCCAAAAATTTCTCACATGCTGCCTACTGTACCCTATCATTTCTATAATTTATATTAAGCAATATAAGCCATAGAAACTAGAAAATGTGCAAGCTATGCATCGAAAACAGAATCTGTCAAAAACAGAACAGTCTGTAAAGATAATTATGGTCATACTTCTGTAACTCTAAAAATTCTGGAAACATAGGACAACGTAAACAATTTTTATATTAATAATGTGGAAAAAATTAAAAAAAATTGTGTTCCAGTACTCCAAAACAATTACTGTACTGGAAGCAAAATTTTCTGTTTTCTCACAGCATCAATTCAACTATCACTCAAATCATCCCAATGTCTTTACTTGGCACTTTATTGAAACAAAAGCTATTAAACAAGATTACTACAGTATCTTAATCATGTGAACTCACAAAATCAGTAGGTATAAGTATTGGGTTGTCTCCCAAAAAGCGCTTTTCTTTAATGCCTTTTTAGCTAGGCATGATGATTTCAATGATGCTCACATAAAAGTAAACAATTAAAATATAAAGAGAGCATCATAAAGCATATGACTAGCACATTTAAGCCTTACCCACTTTTTATGCATAGGGATTTTGTGAGCAAACAATTTATGGGAGCAAGAATCAACTAGCATAGGAAGGCAAAACAAGCATAACTTCAAAACTTTCAACACATAGAGAGGAAACTTGATATTATTGAGATATGTAGAAGCGCATGTTCCTTTATCATAGTAATTTTCAATGGAATCATGAATGAATTCAACAATATAACTTTCACATAAAGCATTCTTTTCATGATCCACAAGCATACAAATTCTATTACTCTCCACATAAGCAAATTTCTTCTCATCAATAATAGTGGGAGCAAATTCAATGAAATAATTATCATATGACACTTGATTCACATAATCAATTTGAGCATTAAAATCATGATGACAAGTTTCATGGATATCATTACTCTTTATAGCATACATATCATCAAAATAATCATCATAGATAGCTACTTTTTTATCATAGGCAATTGAAACCTCTTCCAAAATAGTGGACTCATCACTAAATAAAGTCATGACCTCACCAAATCCATTTTTATCATTATAATAAGAATCAACACCCTCCAAAGTAGTGGGATCATTATTACCGAGAGTTGACACTCTTCCAAACCCACTTTCATCATTGAAATTATCATAAATAGGAGGCATGCTATCATCATAATAAATTTGCTCATCAAAACTTGGGGGACTAAAAATATCATGTTCATCAAGCATAGCATCCCCAAGCTTGTGGCTTTGCATATCATTAGCATCATGGATATTCAAAGAATTAATACTAACAACATAGCAATCATGCTCATGATTAAAAGATTTTATGCCAAACATTATTCTTGTAGACTCATGTTGGGCCTCCAAGCGTAGAGTTTTGTAGGATAGTAGCAAATTTCTCTCAAGTGGATGACCTAAGGTTTATCAACCCGTGGGAGGTGTAGGACTAAGATGGTCTCTCTCAAACAACCCTGCAATCAAATACAAGAAATCTCCTACCAATACAATGGTAAATTGTATAGGTGCACTAGGTCGGCGAACAGATGGTGATACAAGTGTAGTATGGATAGTAGATATAGGTTTTTGTAATCTGAAAATAAAAAAACAGCAAGGTAGCAAGTGATAAAACGGAGCACAAATGGTATTAAAATGCATGAAAATAAGGCCTAGCATTCATACTTTCGCTAGTGCATTCTCTCAACAATTCTAACATAATTGAATCATATAACAATCCCTCAACATGCGACAAAGAGTCACTCCAAATTTCTTATCTAGCAGAGAACATAAGATGAAATTGATTGTAGGGTACGAAACCACCTCAAAGTTATTCTTTCCGATCAATCCATTGAGCTATTCCTATAAGTGTCACAAACAGCCCTAGAGTTCGTACTAAAATAACACCATATGATACACATCAACCAACTGTAATGTCACCAAGATACTCCAATGTTACCACAAGTATCCGTGAGTTGATTATAGGATATGCATCAAACAACTTCAGATTCATAATATTCAATCCAACACAAAGAACTTCAAAAAATGCCCCAACATTTCTACGGGAGAAACAAGGACGAAAACATGCATCAACCCCTATGCGTAGATTACCCCAATGTCACCTCGGGAATCCACGATTTGAGTGCCAAAACATACATCAAGTGAATCAATATGATACCCCATTGTCACCACGGGTATTCATATGCAATACATACATCCACTACTAGGGAAAAGCCTATCAGTAGCGCGGGTTGGAGGCGTAGCAGTGGTGCCGGGGGGCGCGCTACTGATACGGCGCAACAGCTAATGTTCAGCTGTAGCGCGGGTGGGGCGCGCTACTACTATCCTGCATAGCAGTAGCGTGCTGTGGACGCCCAGCGCTACTACTACACCCTCCTAGCAGTAGCGTGTTTGTTACACCCAGCGCTAC
The DNA here is from genome assembly GCA_011799875.1 of Thinopyrum elongatum. Classification (NCBI taxonomy): domain Eukaryota; kingdom Viridiplantae; phylum Streptophyta; class Magnoliopsida; order Poales; family Poaceae; genus Thinopyrum; species Thinopyrum elongatum. The sequence goes on along the minus strand of CM022299.1, from coordinate 590,202,253 downwards.
TACTACACCTCCCTTGCAGTAGCGCTTGACACTACTACTACACCTCCCTAGAAGTAGCGCTTGATGGGATACCCGCGCTACTGGTAAAGTTTGCTGTTTTTTTTCTACTGCATATTGCCGCTGTATTTGTACTGGTTGTATTTAGTAGTCTCATCATATGATTTTATGATCATGATGAGTTATTATTTCAGTGGATGAAAGAGACATGGATTAGATTCAAGTGGAGGCAACATGGTGCAGATCCAAAGTACTACTAATCCAAACTTGATCACTTTAGTTTGGATTAGTATGATCAAGTTTGGATTAGTAGTACTTTCGATCCGCACCATGTGTTGCCTCCACTTGAATCCAATCTCTGTTTATTTCACCCACTGATATATATAATAACTGATCATGCTCATAATGATATAACAACTAAGCATCATCATCATTAATAATAACTCATCATCGTTATCATAATAACAAGTCAGACTCATCATCATCATAGTCATCTAACAACTTCTACTCGTCATCATAATAACAAGTCATACTAATCATCATCAGAGTCATCTAACCAACCCTAGTTAATTGTTCTTAGCACATGATCATGAGTATTAGCTAGGACCTACTACCCTCTCTAAAGTAAAATAGCATAAAACAAGATAGCCCCTGACTCTCCATTATGAAGAATAGAGATTATCCTGTCTCCAATTTGTACGCTTCGCACAATGTTGCTTCCAAGTAGGTCCCTATGATTCTTCATACATTTTTTCCATTCTTTGATTGTCATGTCTTCATCGGTTTGAGAAATCTTGTATGAATAGCGGTGAAGCCTAGGCGGACTTGGCCGTAAGCTAATAATATCAAGGCGACCTTTCGGAAACATCAGATGAGGCACACAATCCTTCGGGATTTTCTGTTGAAAAACATAATAATAACGTAGTAATTAGCAATGTAGTTTAGCTTTAGAAGAATGTATGCAAAAGATGCATTGATGTCGTAATAGGAAAAAATCTTACCATGCCATCTCCATGGATGTTACCATAGTTCAACACGTGCACTAGTGGCACGTATTGACCATAATGTGCAGGAGTTTCATAATTGATATTGTAATTCTCAACATCAATAATAAATGAGATAAGATGCTCTTTCTCCTCATAAGCTAATTCAGAGCCCTCAGTGTAGTAGGTTATGTCTACTATCTTCCTACATTTTTTGAAGAATGGAAATAAGCTGTCAATGGAAAGAAGCTGCCAACTATTTTGAAATAAACAATATACATTACTTAATAAATATGTTTGAGAAACTCACATAGAGGTAGAAATGGAGGCGTATCAACATCGACCCAAATGTCGATATTATCTTCGTCGATATTATCTTCATCGATATTATCTTCGTCAGTTGAATCTTCAGGATCACCAAGATCGAAGGTGACATGCATACCCTCCTAAAAACCATACGCTTTGCATAGTGCTTCCCAATTCGAGCAACTGAAATGGGAGTAGGTCACCGCATTGTATAACTTTACGCGAAAAGCATAACCATGATGGATCATGAGGTTAACTCTCTTTGTCTCCATATTCTCGTGATCTTCGAAATTCAGCTTCTCCAAGACATAACATCTTGCATTGCAGGGGATGCACTTGTCGAATTGTAAAAAAGCAGAATTACACATTGATGAAGCGCAGAAGGCATGCTTAATTACGAAAAAAGACTTGTCGTTGTTGCGTACCGTACAAACATCGAAGGTCTCGTCGTGCTTAACAGTGAAGCGTCGACCGTCTTCCAGGTGAGGCAGCCTGTCGCACAGACCGCGGTCATCACCGCAGTAGTCGCACTCGGGGATCCTTTCGTCGTCAGACATTTCCTATGTTCATAATTTAAAGATTAAATTTCTGAATTTCAATATATGTACTACAAAAGCTAAATTCGATCATTAATATTCATCACGGTTGACTTTCGGTCTGTCGAGTCTTCCTTGAAAACTCTCATCTGACGTGGTGTATATGGTGGGCACTCCCTCTCTGATATATTCGACCGTCGGTGATGGTAGCTCCTCCCTTCGTTCCGGAGTGCATTACACAAAATTGTCTAGCACACGGGAATGAAGGAGAAGCGACCCCCACGACAACAGTCGGGATTCTTCATCTCTGACATTTGCGACCGTCGGTGATGGTCGTTCTTCTCTTCCTTCCTGTGCATTACCAAAAGGTCTATCACAAGAAAGAAGAGGAAGAACGACCCCCACGACAACAGTCGGCATTCTTCTTCTCTCATATATGGTTGACACTCCCTCACTATTTTTTGACTGTCATGTATGGAGCCCCAACAGACTTAAAGCCAACCCAAAACGTCGTTTATTGCTCTTTCCACTACTAGGAAAAGGCTAATTAGTGGCGCACCTGTTTTGGCCATTAATGACACACTATAGGTGCGCCACTATCATCACGCCACTAGTAACAAATACTAATGGCGCACCCCTGGTGCGCCATTAGTATACCAGACAATAGTGGCGCACCTGGCAGTGCGCCATTAATATGTCAAACGGTGCGCCATTACTATGCCTCCTAGGGGGCCATATTTACCTTGTGCTCTGGGTTACTAATGGCGCACTTCTAGATAATGCGCCACTAGTGTGTTTATTGTAGTGCGCCACTAAAGTGCAATATGGTGCGCCACTAGTATGAATATTAGGATTTTTTTTCTTTTCTGATATTTACACAGGTTACAAAATATATTACTGCACAGAATATAGACAGCACAACATATAAACAGCAGATTTATCGAATACAATAGAAGATTAGTCTCCGAATACAATTCATCATATTAGTCTCCGAATTCAAAATACCGAACAAAGTTAGAACATTACAAGTCTCGAGACCGCGAGTAGCGAGTTTGTCTTCACATTACAAGTCGATATCTAAACTACCATCACATAGAAGAGAGCTGCGGTCACGATGAGCATCATCGCGATGAAACTGGTCTTCATCCGGTTCCTCCTCCGCTCCCTCCTCTCTCCCGCTAGATAGCGCGCATATCTAGCTTCCGCCTCCGCCCTAGTGGTGTACCCTTTGTAACTGTTACCGCTGAAACGGTGAACCTGTCTCTGACACTCCTCCTAGTCGTCGTAGACTCCGGGAACCTTACCCTTGTACACGACATACGACGGCATCTCTATGCACTAGACAAACAAAATGTTAGTAGGGTGAACCTGTCTCTGACACTCCTCCCAGTCGTCGTAGACTCCGGGAACCTTACCCTTGTACACGACATACGACGGCATCTCTATGCACTAGACAAACAAAATGTTAGTAGCAATTCACAGACAATACATAAGCAATATATAAGTATGCAACAAAAGGATCGAAAGAGAAAAGCAACACATTAATAGCATGATTCATGGTCCTACTAATAAATAGCATCGATTACATATAAGTTGAACGACTTACTAAAGAGACATACAAGTTCATTAAAGTTTAATTACAACATGAGCTAATCGATATTTCAGAACTACATAGCATCACTACTTTCGACTCGACTCAGGGACCGGAGTGTGGATGAAGCCACCGTCTTTCGTGATGGTCATGAAATCGCGGGCGTTGTCAGCCTGCATTTGTAGCGTTGTTTCTATCTCACTGTTGGACGGTTGATATCTGAGGTAGAACTGCCCCGAGGTACGAAGGACATCTTGATGGATGATTTCCGCAAACTCTGACTGGATGCGAAAGAATTCTTGTCTGATGTCCGCGTCCTGGATTGCCGACAAGCGTGCAGCCCAATCTTTGAGATTATTTGGTAGCAGAAGGTGATTATGGTCCCGTACGATCGCCCGCATGTGATGGAGGGCGTAGTAGGCATCCTTCTGACCGCCAGGCGGCCGCTTGACGCAGGGGAACGTCGTATTGTGGGTGGACACGTGCTTGCCGTACCTATGAATTGGCCTGCTGAAGGTGCCTCCAGATCTGGCGTAGCCGGGAAGAGCTTCATCAAGAACTTTCTTGATATTTGTGTAGTCTTTCTTCGACTGACGGTCCGAGTCGAAATACGTGGCCGTGGAATATTTCGGGCTTAAGAGGATGAGTGTGCAATGTGTGTCACTGCACAAAACACGGAATGTTAGAAAAAAAAAAGAACGATCGAAATCTAAGAAATCATATGTTACGGGGCGGTGAGGGGATGACTTACTCGGGAAAGTAAGGCACGAGGAAGTTATCCTTATCTGGGTTTGCCAGAATGACACCTTCGAGGTATGAACTCACGACTTGCCGGTCCCCAGCGCTGCCCAAGATCTTGGCACGCATGTAGAAGGGGTCGACTATCACGATGTCCGGGGTCTTGTCTCTAATGATCCGCATCTCCATACTCAGTGAAAATAGCCGAATGAAGGTGTAGTGCAGCGGATGAAGGTTAAACATAGCGAAGATGTCATCAAACCGCAGAACGATCATACCCCCGATGGTGCTATCGACAAAGCCCTTGCCCTCTGGCACCTTGGCCACGAAAACCGGGTATGCCACATCATTCTCGGAGAGACGCTGCTTCTCCAAAGAAAGAACACTGTCATGCAGACTCCGCATAGCACCGATTGCAGCAATGAGCAGATTAGTCAGTAGCATCGACCTACCCGCCACATGCACCCTCCTCGAGATATCCTTAGGTGAAGGTGGCCCTTCCTGAGCACGGATCGTACTCGGTGCCGGCTGGCTCGCACCCTGTTTGTTATTCTTTCTTTTCCGTCCCTTCTTCTTCTGCTGTAATGGGATCGAGTGCTGCTCAGAGACCGCCTTCTTGAGTGTGTTGGGGCTGATAATATTTCGCACCTCGGCTATCTGAGGCTCGGTGAAGGCGGCAGCTGGAGGCGTCTCCTGAGAACTGAACGCCAGGCGACGCCTGTTGCAATTGGGTTTCTCCGTGGTACCAACTAGATCGCGATCGTCTTTTGCAGGGTTGGGTTCTTGAGAAGGAGGCCCCAAGAATTCGTCACTGTACCCATGTTCGTTGAAGTACTTATCGACGTTGGTAAATGTACCGTCGTCGTCGTCGTCGTCATCCGGATCCTGTGCCATATGCATGTCCGGATCCTGTGCCATATGCATGTTCGGCATGTCCGGTAGCGTTGCGGCGGTCTTGCCATGGCTTGGCGCCGGCACGACTGGTGGTGTTGTCTGTGGGGTGGTGTCCCCCGCCCCCAAACGAATCTGGCTCTTCGGCCAAAGCAGGGGCCAGCTTAAGCAGGCACTGAGGGTCATCACATCATCTTCGTCGGCCCCAGGGGGTCGAAACGGAGGTAACAAGTCGTCGCAGCCCGGCAGCACCCGAACCAGTTGAACCCTATACACGGTGGGTAGCGTCGGATTACCGTGGAACACGCGGCTGCCCGGTTGAACGATTCTGGCCTTGGCGACATTGATCAACTGGCCGTCCACGAAGTGCAGAAGACTGCATGGAACATCGGCGGCGCCCTACGAAAACATGTAGGGCATCAGGGATGCCCAGTCAAAGGCAAGGAGATGAAGTCATCGGCCGAGAGGCTTAATTAGTTACCGTGATGGCGTCGAGCTCGGCTAATGTCGAGGCACCGCCAACGGCGGGCGTGCAAGTGACGAAGGGGCCGCTTGCTGCCGAGGTGCCGGCCGGCGTATTCTTCCCACACCCGGGTGCATTAAGCTCCAATGCCGGCGCCGACACCGGAGACACCAATGCCGCCTCCGCCAGAGACAACAATGGCGCCGCCGGCGCGTTGTGCGAGTTGCTGCCCGTGAAGCTGGGAATCGGGGGCGGCCCCTGTTGGCCGCCCGCCATCCACGCCTGCAGCCCCTCAATCAAGGTAGGCACAATGGCGGTGATCGTCGCTCCCAGTTGGTCTCGCACTTGCTCTTCGACTATCTTCGGAATCCGCGCCACTTGTGCCTTGAGTTCTTGAACCTCACGCTCCTGGCTTTCCGAGCTGGTCTTTCTCTCCTTTCGCCCAGCGGTATAGTAATCCGACCATTTCGTGGACAAGCCTTTGCCGGCCACACGACCAGCTGACGACGGCTTACTGAGCTTATCCTTGTGTTTCATTACGTTCAACGCCCTATTTAAAGTGGTGTCCCAAGGGGAGCTCTTAGACGACCCCGCGCTACTGCTTTCAGTTTCCTGCGGAAGGAACATGAACCATTTAGAAATTTGGCTTCATTAATTAGAATGCAACCATATGGAGCTAATTACGCGGGGGTGTATTCCTTACCAGAACAAGCTCAAGCGCCTTGGTCTTCGCATCCGTGGTAAGCTCCTTTGTTACCGGGTCCACCTTGTACCGGGCCCTGACATAGTTCCTGGTCTGCTTGTCACGGTATTTATCAAAGCGGGGCGGTAGGCCTTGCTCGCCACGCTCCGCGTCCTCCTTGTCCATATAGATTCCGCCACTCTGTAACCACCGGGACCGAGTGTGTGGACCCCTAAGTTCAAGTCCCGCATATCTTTCCCCCACTGACTTGATTCCTTGGATGCGTTGCTCTCGCACTTGATCTTGAACTCCAGGTAGTCAGCTTCGCTGATCGAAGGATTTTTCTCCTTGATCTTCTCATAACTATCACCTCTTAGAATCCTACTCTTCACCGCGGCTCTCCAAGTAGCCAGGGCCGTGCTCATCTTCGTGAGGGCGGCACTGTTCACTTTATTCCCTGAGAGGCGTGTGTTTGCGCAGTCACCGGGGAACTTGTATCGTTCGTGCTACTTCGTGAAGAGGAGGTTGCGCAAATTCCCTCGGTCACGATGCCTTAGGTTCTCGGTGTTGATCGAGACGGTGCTCCAGAGAATGCACCCGAGCTGTCCCGCGTACCCCTTGACTAATTCTTTGGGCGCCGTTGGATGCCCACTGGAGGACACTTCAGTAAATTCCTCCTTGACGGTGCCGAGCACGTTCGGGCGCCGGTCCTTCCGTTGCCTCTTCGATTGGCTGCCATCTGTGCGTGCGCTGCCATCATCAGTGGTGGCATCCTCGGCGGCACCATCAGTGGTGTCATCCCCGACGCCACTAGGGGTTGTGTAGTCAGGATCGGTGTCTTCCGCGGCGTCCTCATAGCGCTGAGGTTCTTCCTCCATCTCCTGGGACAGCTCCCAGAATGCCTTGCCGCCCGAACCGCTGGCCTCATCGTTGTGGGCCATGTTTGCTCTAAATAGGAAAAAAGTTTGGTCAAAAAGTTGGTTATTGTCAAGGAACAAGATCTCTAAGTTGACCAAATAACCTAATTCTCGAGGAATGTCGCCAAAAAGTTGGTTATTGTCAAGGAACAATTGAGAGATGTTTGTGATATTGCCTACGTGTTTTGGGATGGAACCTGTTAGTGTGTTGTTGCTAAGGTCCAAGTCCCTTCCTAACCCCCTTCTTCTTGTCTCCTCTCACTATCTCTCTCACACACATGGCAAGCAAGGGTGTCTGAGTGTGTGAAAAATACTAAACTAATCCAAGGGCTGAAAATTGATCATCTGTTTCAGTGCAAGGACTGCAGCTGCGAGAACACATGGGGGAGCTACGAGTGTGGCTGCGGTGGTAGCAACATGCTGTACATGAGAGAGCATGACACTTGCATCAGTGAGTTGCCTAGCCTGAATTTCCTTTTGGACCTCACTATATGATGGTCCAGGTCTCATCATATTTCTAGTTTATCTTTCAAAGGTGTTAATGTGGAATGTGCTAGTAGCACCTTCAAACAGTCCTTCCTTCGTCTACAACAACGCGCTAATTTGGTTAATCCTATCATTTAATCATGATTAGCCCATCATTTTGACCAGAGATTAGTTTTGATGTCAAGATACATGCTGATTTTTGTTTCGGTTGAGAATTGGGCACCTTCTAGGTCAAGAAAATTGGGCATGACCTTTGCTAATTTTCTTGACCTAGGAGTGCCCCATTCTCAACCGAAACGGAAATTAATCAACATTTCAGGAGAAAGGGGTCATTTCAGAAGATCACAAGTAGCAGCAGCATCACTTGACAAAATCACAAGTAGCAGCAGCATCACAAGTAGTACAGCAGCATCACAAGTTAATTCAGTAAATACATTCACAGCAGTACACAGTAGCTGGAAAACCAATGCAGCTCACAACTTCATAGTAGTAGTAGTGACCACCAGAATAAGTTCAGACTAGCAATGATGCAGCACAGCACTTGACAGAGTAAAAAAGTTTGGATGATTTCTGCCAATGCATTTTGGTTTCACAGCTTGATCACACGATGGAAACTTGAACAGGAAATAACCTAACGTTTAGGAGCTGGTTACTTGCTATAGTGACAACAAAGACTATGCCGTGCCATATGTTACTTGCTATAGTGACCACAGTAGCTAGAAGCTAACAGCTTTCATAGTACCACTCCATATGTTAGTAGACAGAATTTTTCTAGGTAACTTGCTGTACCAACCAAATGAATAGAACAGACACTTAGCTATGAGTTACACTGACAGTTTGGACTCTGACTTAAAAGATTGCCTCGGAACACCAACCAAATGAGCTAATTTCTCTAGATAGTTGAAGTAATTGAGGGAAGAAGCTTGTCTTCTCCGAGGAGAGAATTTTCTTTACAAGTTCTCAAGAAGATTGGTGATACATATGATGGAATTGTCAGTTTAGTGTTCCACTATGATGCATTGGTTCACCTGTGATTTCCTGATGGCACTGGCCATACCTTTGGTCATTTTCGTTGTAAATATTCCAGAGTTTGACTGCAATGATGCTTAAACAGCAAGCTATTATCTTACTGATCTTGTACATATATGGCACTGGCCTATATAGCAGTGGCGCACCACATACGTGGTGCACCATTAATGTCCATATTAGCTATAGCCTTTTTTCTAGTAGTGTTCCGGCAAATTCAAGGCACTCGATATTTCCTACATTCTAGCACAAGTCATGCTGAAATCCACGGAAAATTCTTGCATGACCTTTGCTAAAACAGGACATATTGAGAGCCTGAAATTTGCCGGAACGGAAGTTAATCAACACTCCGGCAAAACATAGGCCACTCGGAGGTGTTCCCTGCAAACATAGGCCACTTGGGCAAGCACACATCCTATTTGAGCAACACTAGATATACATGTTTATATGTGCATCATATTTGAGCAACACTAGCTAGTACACAACACTAGATATACATGTTTACTCACTATAGACGATGGTTGTCGAGGATGCGGGTGTCGCCGGTGACCTTCTGGGCGTCGTCGACCGGCTCGTCGTTGATATACCCTGCGCCACACATGAGCATTTATATAGAAATTTTCAAACTTGGTATGCTCATTGCATTCCAGTGGTTTAATTTTGACAGGAAGCATAAAATTTCATTTTTTTGCGAAAACATTTCATTTCATTAGGTCTCTCTTTCTCTCTCTCTCTCTCTCTCTCTCTCTCAAAGTTCACTAGGCATCAACTACATCCAAACCTATGAAGAAAATTAGTAAACTTTTCAAACTTTATGTACCTAAATTAGTATTAAATATTTTTTATAACGAAACTACTAACATTTTCTATAACAACACTTTTTATACCTAAAAATTTGTCTAACATTTCTATAGCACAGAAGAAAGGTGGGAGAAGGGAGGAGTGAGGAGGAGGAGGGAGGAGAGAGGAGGAGGAGGAGGAGGATGGAGGAGGACGAAGGAGGAGGAGGAGGAGGGCTGCCGGAGGAGGAAGTGGCTGGAGGAGGAGGAGGAGGAGGGCATGGCTGGAGGAGGAGGGCGTTGCCAGAGGAGGAGAGAGGAGGGCGGTGGAAGGAGGAGGGAGGAGGGAGGAGGGGGCATACCGAGGAAGGAGGAGGGAGGACGGCGGCGGCAATGCGGCGGCGACAGTGTGTGGGAGGGAGTCTGGAGTGAGGCACCGAGGAGTGAGGGGAGGGAGAAGGGTCGGGCGCGTGGATAAGGTGGCGTTAGCCATGGCGTGGGAAAGAAAAATGCGCTGCTGCTAAAAAAGTAGGAGTAGCGCGTTCCTGGAAGGCGCGCTACTGCTAAGTGGGGCCAGCCATGTGGCAAAGTTCCTCGTTGCGCTTTAGTAGCAGTAGCGCCCTGCCATAAAAACTCGCTACTACTATATCCTTAGCCGCAACGCGTGTTTTGGAAGGGCGCTACTATTATACCTCTGCTGTCGGCAACAGTGTGGCAATTATAGTAGCAGCGCGTTTTCTTGGGGCCGCGCTACTGCTATTTATATAGCAGTAGCGCCCTTTGTGTCCCCGCGCTACTGTTAAATAGCAGTAGCGCCTCATTTTAACCAATGCTACTATAATCCTCTGTGTATAAGGTTTTCCCTAGTAGTGGTCAAGTGTTCTCAAATCCATAAAAGTATTCAATCCGATAATAGTGAAACCTCAAAGGTAAAACTCAATTCATCACAACAAGATAGAGAGGGAGAAACACCATAAGATACAACTATATTAACAAAGCTCGTGGTACATCAAGATCATGCCAAATAAAGAACACGAGAGAGAGAGAGAGAGAGAGAGAGAGAAAGAGATCAAACACATAGCTACAGGTACAAACCCTCAGGCCTGAGGGTGGACTACACCCTCATCATCATGGTGGCCGCCGGGATGATGGAATAGCCTCCGGTGATGATTTTCTTCTCCGGCAAGGTGCCGGAACAGGGTCCCGATTAAGTTTTCATGTATACAGAGGCTTGCGGCGGCGGAACTTCTCATCTAGGGTTTTTTTCGGGGTTTTGGGTATTTATAGAAATTTTTGGCGTCGGTCTCAGCCAGGGGGTGCCCGAGGGGCCCACAAGCTCGAGGGCCGCACCCTAGGTGGGGGGGCCACGCCCCCAGGCTTGTGGCTCCCTCAGCCCTCTCCTGGCCTAGCTCCGGTGCTCCGTGGGTCTCTTCTCGTCCATAAAAAATCACCATAAATTTTCAGCCCATTCCCAGAACTTTTATTTCTGCACAAAAAACGACACCATGATAGTTCTGCTAAAAACAGCGTCATTTCGGATTTGTTCCATTCAAATCATACCAACATCATATAAAATTGTTCTAAACATGGCATGAATACTTCATAAATTATAGATACGTTGGAGACGTATCAGCATCGAACCTTATAACCACCTTATAGTCATTTATGATATAAGAGTTCATGTTTAAATATTTATTACTGACAAACAGTTCCATCTCTATTTAGTTGCTTCTCAATCTGCCAGGACAGTGTAAGATAGGATATTGAAATTCTTAATTAAATGATTTGTATTACAATGCGAAGGGCTTATTTAATGCTGACATTTGAGATTACATTGCTAGTAGAAGACCTAGATAAGTTATGAGCCAAAACCTTCATAAAACCATGCGTTGTTGTATAGTTGTAGAACAACATAGGAAGTATAAGACAAAGTAACATATCATATGTTTGGCAGATCAAATGAAAAAGTAGAGTTATTGTTGGTTTTCTTAATTTTCACATCGTAAACAAACAAAATCATGTAAATGACTTAGCGTATAACCAACCAAAATCATGTCTAGAATATATTAACACTGCATATTTCACAATACGTGAGTACTCAAAAAAGTGTTGAGCACGAATGATATCCGTTGATTCAACAAAGTACCAGGAGCAACTAATTCGTATCTAACAACACAAAATAAAATTAAGAACACTTTCTTGTAATTTTCCATTTTTCTCAAAATCTATCTTGAAAGTCATTTGATGGTTAAAAAAAGCATATCCGTTAATTTTAAGAGTAGCTTGCAACGCCAGGCATGGAAGGCACATCCATTGCAGCTAGCCTAAAATTAAAGGTAATTAAAGCTAACTGGTACAATCTTTACATCATTTTCTTTACATAATGGAACCTTTCATTGCCCCTAGCTGCTATATCCTAAGATGCCTATACCTAAGCATATTACATTTCAGATTCATTTTAGAGGAAAATAATGTAATCATTCTGGTATCACACACGATGTACCATGGAGGTTATTAAATAGTAGGAGTTTACCCAAGAAAGTAACTGCTTATGGTGAAGAATGTCACAAATAGAGGATGCAAGTTGAATGAACCGAGCACCATGCACGCTATTTATCATGCATGGTACTTCACCAGTTCGTCCAGCACAAATCTCAATAACTTTAACAAGAAGCAAACATGTTTGTTTTTCGTTAACCATGCATGACCCTTGTTGCATAACACTAGATTTTGTATATCTATCATCATCAGTGTACATTTGTTCCATCATCCATTCGCTCCACTAAATTTTCAAAGAATGGTATTAGTATGTATATCTGATATACATTGTAATAACTAGTTCTACTAGAAGTTCAAAGAATAATATTAGAACGTCTGTGTGATAATATGTTGTAATAAATTGCAAATTGGGCAGCTATTTTTTTAACTTACATCACACCGTAAGAGATTGTGGATGTCGTTTGGTCCTTCGCAATAAAGTAGTGCCTCTTGTGCTAAAGCATTGATAAGTTGTTGAGGTGCAGTCACAAGAATTCCGTCTTCTGTATATCTTTTAAGCCTGAATGGATGGTTTTTTTGTTAGATCACTACATTTACTGAATTTGATATTACATAATAGGCGGTATAACAAGCATAGGTTCACCTGCCATGAAACTTAACACTTCTATCATGGAATGGAGTATCATCTTAAATGAATTTGTTTAAGGCATTAGGAAGAATTAATGAGTAATTGTGCTGATTTACACAATAACGTGACAATGTCAAGATTAAGGTACCATGCATGAATGCCTCCTTGCTCAAGAATTGGCTTCCAATACAAAAACAATATCAAATGAAAATAATTTCAGTCTCATAAACATTTGGAATGATAAATGAATGCGTGTAAGGCATTCGCACTCAAAATAAATGGATTATCTTTGTACATCAAGAGACATTTTTTATACACCAAAAATGTATTAATTTGTCTTCATATTTTCATGACATTCTACTGGACGGAATGAATGTGATGCCCAGAACACGTATTTTACATGGTTTCTACTGTTCATTGATAGGAAAGACCGGAAGGATCAAACTCAAAGTCGTTGATCCTTCCTTTCATTTCATGTGCTATAAAAGAGTTGTATAAATATTGATCTAAACCAGTTTAACAAGCACAAATGGATTAGTTAGGTATTGAATCCAATGAGTAAATAAGTGATGGCATATGCACAAACTTGTGTTGTACAGTATGAAGCATGTTTGATATGAAAAATGTTATAGTTAATCATGTTTACTATAGGTTTACAAATTAAAAGTTGCATGCTTCCATAATCTATGAAGTATAGAAGTGGTACTAATTTAATCACAACACAATTTTTTTAATATAATTTAAAAACATTATGAAATCATCCCTAGTAGAATTAAGCCAATGCAAGTATCACATTATCATATGTGTTACCATATTTCTTAGTGAGATAGCAAAAACCAAAGCGACCCAAGCAAAAACATTATCATGTGGGACATTGATTCAATATCGAACTAGAACACTCTGTCATGCTTGGTCGTTATACTCACCATGATGGGTCATCATTTTCTTCATAAGGGATATTCTGTAAAAATTGTACCATCCTTTCCTTTATCGTCAGTCGCTACGAAGGTGTGTCAAAATAGTGTTGGCATGCACTAACACTGTGGTCCATACAAATCGCTCATTGGCACGACTTGGTTCAAAAATACTGGCAACAGCTAAAATTTAAGTTCTTAAAACATCTTCAGGCACCACCTGAAAAACCTTGACGCCACTCCTAGTAAACCAGCTACAAAATATAATGCCAAAGAATTTTATCATTCTTAAGCTATGTTCATGTAGGAAAATAAGATAAGAGAAAATAAAAAGTATGTGGGACTACTACATGATTTTGCAAACCATGCCACTCAAGCTGATGTAGAACTTGACAACTATTGAAATCATGTCTTGCCAACTCATGATACGTATTATTATTCACAAGTGGCATCCTGCCAAAACCGATTCATCATTTATCGGTAAATTTACATTATCCCTGCTAAAGAAATACGTCACACACAAAATGTTTAAATTTGAAATATAGCAGTAATTTTTATCTATATAATGTCTTTCCAATCCATACATCATCACTACCACCATACTGATCCAGATAGGTTCTTGCTTCTAAACGTGGCAAATTTGCATACCAAGGAAAGTCCAGTGTGTATTGCACCTATAAATCGACAACATTATTTTTGCTCATGTCTAGATAAGGTAATTACTTGAGACTTGCAAAAAAATAGAAATGATAAAAGAAAAACATATATTATTGAGAAACTGACATGAATCTTAGAGATATACTCACATTTGGCAAGAGTATACTAACTAGCAATTATATTCTCTGTTAAAGCAATATATATTGTCTCTCATTTGGGTGCAACATTGTGAACAATCTCACTTAATGTTTTATTGTGCAAATCCACTCAATGATACATGGATTTATTCTAAATTATTAATACCTTTATATTGTTTAGGCAATATGAATTATACAAAGCTTATGAAGCATAAACCCCAAGTGCTAGCACTAGTTTGGTTACCTCACCGGGTAGATCCTTAGAAATGATCCATTTATCACAAACTATGCCCTCGGCTTCTCTTTCTCCAAGATACTCATATGAGAAAGCCCTAGCATGCTGCAAGATATCCTCTCCAAGGAAACTTATTTGAGCGTCCCTATTTAGGTTATACATCCCTGGGATTGCCTGAGTTGACTGTCTCGCTAAACAAAAAAATTCCCCATCCTTCTCAAAATGCTTAAACACACCTGCGTAATAATAAATTTGATGCCAAAAATTAGACAAGTCTATAGAGTAAGTACAACATTGTTACTAGGAAATGTAACTTCATTGTTAATGTAAGAGAGAATATTGTGTTCTACTTGGGGAGACATTATATCCATGCAGCCGCAGTAGTCGGAAAGCCATAGATGTGACATCCAAATCTGCAACATTAGAATTTTGAGCCCAACATATCCCTTCTTCTATCCAATACCTATATAGTGAAAAGGGAGGTAAATAACTCTTTCCTCATAAAGGGCCTCAAGTATAGCATTACTATACTACGGTCCTGAAATAGAAAACAAATATGCTAACAAAATATATGTAAATAAAAACCTTTTGACATAGTCCATGCAACATTCAATCTCTCGTTCAAAGTATCGTGAGATCCCAAGACGCTCCAGTCGATCAACGGCCCAGAGGTGCTCAAAAAGATCAATAGGGTAAACATTGGGAACTGAAAATGGTCAAGATGAGCAATGTCGGATCACATATTACAAACTAGCATCTAATAGAGCATGCTACATCATGAAATTTAATCAATGAGATGCTATGGACGTCTTACTGCCTCCATTAAACTTCTTGACTATCCTATTGATATACTCAAAGCATTTATTGTCACCAGTTTGCATAAGAGCATAAGCAGTAGCTGAAGGAGAACACAAGAAGGAACCATCAAAGGATTGTAGATTCAGAAGCTTTTTGCCAATCCAATCCAGGCATCCCTTTAAGACTATATAGAATTGATGCCGGAATATTGTGCATCACATCCTTTGGAATCCTACATTTTAGCACCATAAGAAATTAATAAGAGGAAAATTTCGTTATGGAAACAAAGGAAAAAGTGATGCATCATGTTCTACAACTAGATTAGTTATACATGATGCATCCAAATTATGCTTCACTTCTTTGTTCGCATATATGCTCTTCAAAGCATGGTGCTCATATGGAAATTCAATCCCCAGGCTCCTAGCTGCTTCTATGAGAGAAGGGAATGCAATATCAAAACCAATGGGCATTGGCTCTAGATCTTCTTTTGTTAACTTCCACATGTTCTCCTCGAGAAACAAGAGCCCTAGCAAAGCAGAGGAATCCATCAATGATCAGTTGTCTATATGAAAATATATGTGACTTTACACTACCTCTCTTGCATTTGCCAGTTTTCATCATTCGGTCGTAGGCAGAGAACATGGCTGCATCACCCTAGGAGTTGTTGGGTAGCTGGGGTTGTTGATGATCCACTTGATGGACGTCACGAACTGGGGCCCATCGCCACCATCTAGCCTCGGCACTAGGTAACTCAAGCCGTGTCGTATGCTGAGATGCTGATCTCCCCATCATTCATTGATCTTAGCATTGCCCTTACTTCATAAATTACAGGCGGAAAATCTACATCTGGAAACTGGTGAAAGTAATGATTGGCATGGTCAGTAATAAATTGACAGCCAATTAGTTATTCATTATAACAATAGAAAGATTTTCATCCAAAAGTAAATGAAATCACTATAGAATTAGAAGTTTTCCTTGGAAATCACTTCGCAATCATCAAGATAAAGTGGTTTCTCATGCCGTTTAGTGACCTGAGTCTCCTCTTTCATTGGATTGGTTTGTAGCCCTGCAAATTTGCAGCTATAGTGAAATATACTAACTTTCAAGTTCAACAGTAGAAAACATCACAAGAAGAAGAAGTCTAAGAGGAAGAAGAAGGGAGGTGTTGGCTCGCTCGGTGGGGGTGCCGAACATGGACTTGGTATGGTGGCTACTCTCCCGCTGCCTGCCAGACAGGTGGTGCTGAAGGCTACGCCGGCAAGTGCGGAGGCTCGCTCCAGGTCAAGTGAGGAGCATCACTGCTTCTACTGTAGCGTGTCTGGGAACTTTCGCTCTAAGTGCTTGGCTCCACCGTGGTTTCCCTTGACTCTGGAGTTCCTAGGGGTGGCTGGTGTCTTTTATTATGTCGACTTCATAGTGAAGGAGCCCCCCATTCCATCCCATCAGGCGATCATCACTCTGGTGCCTGACTAGGATCCACTCTCGTCCGTCGAGATCACTGCAGATGCCATCAAGGCCGAGTTGTGTGGCTATATTGGCGATTATGGTGATAGCACCTTCTGCTGGAAGGTCCGAGAGATCTTGCCATTGGTCTTCTTGGTGCCTTTACATATGTGGAGATGCTTCGTCTATGCACTCATTGTGATGAGATCAAGTTCCGGATCAGCGGTGACTTGACATTTTTGTACTCGTGCCTATTTGCGAGCGTTTAATCCATTTAGATAGAACATCTATTTCAGTATTTACTTTGACCATGATGTAATGGAAGTCTCTTTTGTTGCTGCCATCAAATAAAGATGCTTGGGCTACTCCTTTTTTTAGACGTGCACACTAACCCATATAAACCCACACAAGCACACACTACCCCTATAAGCACCTCTAAAGACCAAGTGGTACATCTTCACATCGATGAAAACACTGTAGCCACCTCACTATAGACTCGTATGTATTCTCCCCTTGAAAGAATATTTCGATTCTAATGTCGTTGTATTTTGGGTTGCCTTCTTCTTCGCATCTGCACTTTAAATTTCCATGGTACATCAATTCACCTATGATCAGTATGTTCCTGCCTTGTTTTAAAGGGCATTGTGCCCCCACGGGTATATCTGCCTTCAGCCTGTGCCTTTAGGTGGTTATGGTTCCTGATAGAACTAGAAAGAGAGAATGTTTGACCACGTAATTGTGGGTTCCGTGTTACCTCATATATATAGACAGGTTACAAGATAATCATGAAAACAAATCAATACAATCCTAACCATAATGGCCCGATTTATATGCAAATATAGGAGCACTAAATATGGCAGGGTATGACCAGATCGGATTGCCTAACAGCCCCCCGCAGTCACAACGGGAGCTGCTCGGACGCTGAGACTGGACCGAAAATCCAAGAACAATGGCGATGGCAAGCCTTTGGTGAAGATGTCTGCAAACTGTCGGGAAGAAGGCACATGAAGAACTCAAATGTGCCCAAGCGCAACACGATCTCGAACGAAGTGAAGATCGATCTCGATGTGCTTGGTGCGCTGATGCTGAATGGGGTTCGTGGACATGTAGACGACGCTGACATTGTCGCAGAAAACAACTGTGGCAGCAGGGAGAGGTCGGTGAAGCTCTTGGAGGAGTTGGCGAAGCCAACTTGCTTCAGCGACGGCATTAGCGACAGCTCGATACTCTGCCTCAGCGCTAGAGCGGGAGACGGTGTGCTGGCGCTTGGAGGACCACGAGACCAGGTTGTCGCCAAGGAACACACAGTAGCCGGATGTCCATCGGCGAGTGTCAGGACAACCAGCCCAGTCTGCATCAGTGTAAGCAACAAGGTGATCCGTAGAGGAGGGTGTGAGCTGAAGGCCGTGGTGCAGGGTACCCTTGACGTAGCGGAGAACACGCTTGATCAAGGTCAAGTGCTGGTCACAGGGATCATGCATGTGAAGTCAAATCTGCTGGACGGCGTAGGCGATGTCAGGACGTGTGAACGTCAGGTACTGAAGAGCACCGGCTAGACTCCGATACTCCGAAGGATCAGCAACAGGTGAGCCGGCGGCAGCGGCCAGCTTGGGCGATGTGTCCACGGGTGTTGAGGCAGGGTGGCAGGAGCTCATGCCAGCACGCTCGAGAATCTCGAGAGCATACTGGGTCTGCGAGAGGAACATCCCACTGGAGTCACGACGAACAGCAAGGCCGAGGAAGTGGTGTAGCTCACCCAAGTCGGTCATAGCAAACTCGGCGCTGAGAGCGGTAATTACGCGCTCAAGCAGGGTCGATGTAGAAGCCGTGAGGATGATGTCATCGATGTAGAGGAGAAGATAAGCAGTCCCCATGGAACCGTGCAGAGTGAATAGTGATGTATTCGACTTGGAGCAGGTGAAGCCGAAGGAGGTGATGAAGCTCGCAAAGCGGTGATACCACGCACGAGGGGCTTGCTTCAGGCCATAGAGTGCACGGTTGAGGCGGCATACATGGTCAGGGCGAGCGGAGTCAACAAAGCTAGTTGGCTGGTGACAAAAGACCACCTCGTTAAGACGCCCATGGAGAAAGGCGTTCTTGACATCGAGCTGGCGAATCTTCCAGTTGGAGGAGAGTGCGACGGAGAGGATGACCCGGATGGTAGCTGGTTTAACCACCGGGCTAAAAGTCTCGTCGAAGTTGATGCCGTGCTCCTGGGAGAAACCACGGAGGACCCAACGTGCTTTGTAGCGGTCGAGGCTGCCGTCGGGTTTGAACTTGTGACAAAACACCCACTTCCCGGAGACGATGTTGGCGTTGGCGGGAGGACGCACAAGAGCCCATGTGTCGTTGGCGAGAAGAGCACCATACTCGTCTGTCATAGCCGCGAGCCAGTTTGGGTCTTTGAGAGCACCACGAACAGACTTGGGAACCGGCGATGGGACAACCGCGGGGGCGACAACAGGAGCGGTCGCGGCAACAGCATGAAGGTTGAGGCGCTCGCGAGGTCCGATGATCTTGCCAGCCTGTCGGCGGGTGACCATGCGAGGAACCGGAACAACAGGAGCCGGGGACGGCGGGGACGACGAAGTTGGCGGAGTCGTGGACGAAGCCGTGGACGAGCTCGACGCGGGAGACGCAGCGCCAGAGGCCGCCTCCTCGAGATCAGTAGCAGGGCCGCTGTCGGGCGAGGCCTGTGCAGAGGCCTGCTGGGCCGTAGAGACCGGCGAGCGGGCTGGCGAGGTCGACGAGGCCGACTTGGCCGGCGAAGCAGGCAAGTGGGCCGGCATGCTTGGCGACGAAGGAGACCGTGCCAGGAGGCTGGGGTAGGTGCGAAGCGAGGTCCAGCGGACCAACGCGGGCCAGCGTGCATGGGAGGCACGGGGACCGAGGCGGGGACGTCGATCAGATCGTCGTCCAGGACTGATGTCGACGCGTGCTGCTGCATGTTAGACACAGAAAAATTGGGTGCAAAGGGAAATCGAGGTTCGTCAAAAATCACGTGGCGAGAAATGATGATGCGCCGAGACTCAATATCCATGCAACAGTAACCACGGTGATTGGAGGGATAACCCAAAAAGACACACGCGGCGGAACGATGGGACAATTTGTGGGGCATTGTGGCGGTGAGGTTGGGGTAGCATAGGCAGCCGAAAGTGCGAAGGAGGGTATAATCTGGTGGTTTTGAGAAGAAGGCGGAAAAGGGACATGGGGCGGCGAGTGCTTTGGTGGGTAGTCTGTTTAGGAGATAGGTGGCGGTGTGGAGAGCTTCGACCCAGAAATTTGGAGGCATACTCGCTTGGAATAGGAGCGTGCGTTTAATGTCGTTGACAGTACGAATGATGCGTTCAGCTTTACCGTTTTGTGGGGAAGTATAGGGACACGAGAAACGCAGCTGAATCCCATGTTGGGCGGAGAGATTCTGGAGGGCGTGGTTGTCGAATTCACGTCCGTTATCGCACTGAATTGCTTGAAGAGAGAGAGAGAACTGCGTGGCAACATAAGCACGAAAGTTAGACATTAGGGAAAAGGCTTCAGATTTTTTACGTAGAGGATACGTCCATAGGTAGTGAGTGAAGTCATCTAAAATAACAAGAAAGTATTTATAACCAGAAACACTCGCAACAGGAGAAGTCCAAAGATCACAGTGTATTAATTCAAACGGACGATGAGTATTTGTTGTAGAAGTAGAAAAAGGTAAACGAACGTGACGGCCAAGTTGACAAGCATGCATAAACTAGGATCCTTAAGCACTTTATTAACAGGGAGTGATAATGACGAGGCGAGGCGCCGGAATGCATCGAGACCAGGTGATAATGACAAGGCGAGGCGCCGGAATGCATCGAGACCAGGGTGGCCGAGGCGCCGGTGCCAGAGGCTGGAGTCGGCGGTGAAGGCGGTGTGGGCGTGCGGCAAGGAGGAGGTCGGGTATAGATCACCCGAGCTACTGCACCGAAGAATCACGGCTCCTGTCCTGTCGAGTAAGCTGGCGAACGGAAATTAAATTTTGAACTATGCGAGGGGTGACGAGAACGTCACGAAGAGTGAGTTTATGAGAGGAAGAAGTAGAAAGGGTTGCATGGCAAGAGTGAGAGCCAGGAAGAGAAGAGCCATCACCGACCATGATGTGTTTATGTGGAGAAGTAGAGGAAATAGAGGTGAGGTTACCGGCAGATGAAGACATGTGAGCGGAGGCTCCAGTGCCCATGATCCACTCCGTGGGAGCCTGCAGACTCATGGTGTTGAAGTAGTTGGCGAGGGCGAAAGGATCCCATGTCGGTGTCGAGGGGGCGCCGTAGGTGCCGTAGGTGGGGTAGCCGTTGTAGGTGAAGGTCGCGGGTGATGGAGGCGCGGGCGACGGAGCTGGCGGGGCCATGTAGCCCTGAGCCGGGCGAGACGGCGATGCGGCAGGGTGCGGCCCAAGGAGGCTGGGAGCATGGCCGTGTCCAGCGGCAGGGTAGATGGGTCCATCATGACCCGTCATCGGATACATGTGGATAGCGCCTGTCCATGGATTTTGCAGGTTGGGGAAGAACGGGGCACCACCGCCCCCCGTGTTCTTCTTCTTGCCCTTGTACCGGCCCGAGCCGGACTTGTTGGGGGCGCCGGGGGTGTCGTAGCCATGGCGCCCAGCATGGGGTTGCTACGGCGGAGGAGCAGGGTCGTCGCGGGAGCCCCCCGCAGGCGGGGTGGTGTAGAAGACCGCGGCCGACGACGAGCGCATGGACGACGGCTTGAGTTCTTGGAGAAGAAGCATGTTGCGAAACTCAAGAAAGGTGGGGAAGGGCTTGAGGAGGGGCGCGAGGTTCCCGATGTCCTTGTAGTCGTCGTGGAGGCCCTTGATGGTGTTCCACACCAGGGCGTCGTCGGAGACTGGAGCGTTGACGTCCGCGAGGGCATCGGCGACCGTCTTCTGTTCGAGACAGTAGGCGGTGACGCTTTTGTCCCCTTGCTCGATGTTGCGGAACTTCTGGCCGAGGTAGCCCGCGCGGGCTTGCTGGTTGTCCCGGAAGAGGGCGGTGATGCTGCCGAGGACAGCGTAGGCGGTGGTGCCTGATGCCATGACCATGTCGGCGATCTCGGGGGTGATGGAGCCGTACAGCCAGCGAAGGATCATGGAGTCCATCCGCAGCCACTCTGCGTCGGCCAGAGGAGTCGCCGTGTCGAGATGATCGGCGAGGGCGAATTGGGTGACGGCGATGGTGAGGTAGTACCGCCACTTGGTGAAGTTCGAGGCTTTGATGTCGAGGGTGACAGGGATGAGGCTCTTGATGTTTTGGATGGCCATGGCCTGAGCCCAAAGGGCGGCGTGGGGATGGGGAAGGTTGCCAGCATCAGACATGGCGGCAGCTGGGGAGGGAGAGGTGTTGCAGCGTGGAACCCGAGGGTGGCGTCGGTAGTGTAGAGGGGCGGAAGCGAAACGTTTGGCTGATACCATGATAGAACTAGAAAGAGAGAATGTTTGAACACGTAATTGTGGGTTCCGTGTTACCTCATATATATAGACAGGTTACAAGATAATCATGGAAACAAATCAATACAATCCTAACCATAATGGCCCGATTTATATGCAAATATAGGAGCCCTAAATATGGCAGGGTATGACCAGATCGGATTGCCTAACAGTTCCCATTGCGCCATACCATCAGTAGCATCATTGCTACTCTAGGACCGTTGTTCTTACTGTTCTATGGTTAGTTTTTAGCCTGTATTTCTTCTATTAGGTTTCTTCTTCGTATGCTACAATTACAACATGTGTTTTTAACCATAGGACTCTGATATTAGGATTGTGCTTTGGGGCAACCGTGCAAATGAATTTCCTGTTGATTAGGTCCTTTCCATGAGTAAGAAGACTGCTGTCATTGCGATCTTCATGGGGACTCTTCCGAAGATGTTAAAAGGTAATTGTCTTTCGTTTTACAACCCATGGTCCTATTTTGTGCACCGTTGCCATAGTTTTCATGTTTCCTATCTTCATATTCCAGAATATGTATGTGGCACAACCACTATTATTCATTGTGTTTATATATGCTATGCTAGATCATTACACATCATGAAACACTGACAGAGGCATTCACTTGAGTGCGGACGGCTCGAGATTGTAATACATATTCTTACTAGTCAATATGGCCCTTTTCTCTCTTGTGGAAAGGTAACTAGTGTGTTGTTTGTTCGTGTAACCCCCTAGTCCATTTTGTTTTGTCTTGGTGATAATTGACACTACTGCAATACTCACTGTATGCTTCATAACAATACGTGCAACAGCAACACTCCAGTTGACTGTTTCATTTTAGCTAAAGATCTTATTCAGTTCATAGTATTCGTCTTAATGTAATATGCTGGAAATTACATTAAAAATACATACCGGAAGTTCAATTAATATCTCAAACCCAACTAGAAGAGGTAACAAACTTTAACCATGTCAAATAGCAATTATGTCGTCTAAAAGAATATCCTCTCTACTCGCGACAGGATGTTATTCTTATCCGAATTCGACCCTTTAGCCCTTTTACTTTTTACTGTTAATAGTAGTAACAGTAACAGATTGAGAAGAATGTTGAGTCATTGACCTTATTATCACCCCCAATAAGCAGCAAGAACAATCATCCCTAAGAAAAAAATGCCCCTTGGCCCCCGCATCACTCCCGCAGTGGCGATGCTAGCCCATGCTGATTTCCCCTCCCCTTTCTCCTCTCCCTTGTCGCCACGTGAGGGGGCCACCGGAACACTGCGCTACCGCCAAGGAAGATGGCGGCGAGGATCTGTCCGCTACGCCGCCCTAGGCGCGCGCGCGGGGGGGGGGGGGGGGGAGTGGTGGCGCGTGGGCATCCTCATCCAGCGGCGGGCGCAGGTGTTGGCCGGTCGCTTGAGCGGCAAGGTGGCGGCCGGTGGAGGCTAGGGGCGCAGTGGCCTCGGGGGCGCTCGCAACAGATCTGACGCCTACCGCCTTCTACTTTCTCGGGGCCCTGGTCAGATCTGCTTTTCGGCCACCCTAGGTCGCCGGAGCCGCGTCTGATGTAGGGGTTGTGGTGCCCAGAGAAATCCAGGCCGGCTTTGCTGACAATGACGACAGCGACGCCTGCGGGCGTCGTTTCCTACCTATAGGCGTAGTCAAGGTACTCACCTCCTCCTTTGCCTTCCTTCCCTGCTCGTATACCGGGCGAAAGCCTAAATCCTTCTAGATTGGGCGGCTACAACACCCGCGGCACCGTCACCTTCATGGAGGTGCCGCCTTTTTGGTGAGCTTCGGGTGGTGGTGTGCCCGTTCTTGTTTATAGGTGTTTGGCGGTGGCCTGGTCGCAGTCTAGGGTGTCTTGGTGGCAGTGCTATCTTTGATTGTTCAACCTGTCACTACTATGCTCTGATGTAGTTTTCCGGGTGGCTATGGCATCAGATGTCCACCTCGATTTGGAGAAGAAAAAAACAGCCATCGCCAGCTGAACATAGAAAACGAAAAGTCTGCTGCTTAAAACTAACTCTAGTAGTGACAGGTTGATAATATATTATATCCTGAGATCTGAATTTGACCGAATATTTTATTTAACCTTTCTATTAGCTTGGCCCTAGGATTGATAAGCACGTTGACCCTACTATTTGTATTTGACCCAGTAAGCAGCCAGAACAGCCATCTCCAGTTAGCATAAGAGCTGAACTTCCAGTACATCTTCGCCATCTCCTTCCTAATCTTGCTCTCTCAGTTTCAAGGTCTCTTGAGGTTAGCCTAGCCCTGCTGCTACCAAAGCCATGGATTCCAAACAGATGCTGCATATGAATCAAGGAGAAATGGAATCTAGCTATGCTCGAAACTCCAGTATTCAGGTAATTTCTGCCCCCTTCATTGTTTCTACGGTCCCTTCTCCTGAAACTTGGCTTCTCAAGACTGACTCATCAAGAATTTGTTCATACTATATCTTGTATTACTGACAGCTGAATTAACAACACAAAGAAATATAAGAACAATTTTGGGAATGATTAAACTAGATTTCTGAAAAAATACAAGTCTACTGCAGAGTGCTGAGCAGAACAGGATGAAGCCCCTGATGGAAGCGGCGATTGTTGATGTATGCAGCAACACAGGCACCTTGTCGTGCGGAAAGATGGTGATCGCGGACTTGGGCTGCTCCTCTGGCCCAAACGCGGTAGCACTGGTGTCCATGGCCCTCGAGGCCACCCGCAACCACTTTCTTCAGTTGCAACAGCCACCTCCGGAAGTCAGTTTAATCCTTAATGATCTCCCATACAATGACTTCAACGTAGTGGTGAAGAGCCTGGTTGCGCTCCGGCAAATCAACGAGCATGTTGTTGTAGCCGGTGTTGTACCAGGGTCATTCTACGAGAGGCTCTTCCCTAGTGGCTCCGTGCATCTTTTCTGTTCATCCAACAGCCTTCATTGGCTCTCAAAGGTATGAATTTTACACTACTCCAGCAGCGTTCGTCCCTTCACTGTCTGATCGTTTGGAGGTACAGGCTCCTGAAGATTTGAGGATAAACCAGATCCCGGCGTATGACATCGATGAGAATGTCAGGCGTGAAAGACTCCCAGTGGTCGCTGGAGCTTATGCACGACAATTCAGGAAAGATTTCACACTCTTCCTGAAGCTGAGAGCCAAAGAATTGGTTCCAGATGGCCGGATGGTTGTTTCCCTCGTGGGGAGGCGTTCGGATGAGCTACTAACCGAAATCTCTCACGTCTGGGGAACTGCAGCTCAGATTTTAGGCATCATGGCCTCAGAGGTAAATGCACAACTTTACTTTTGTCATTTGCTAACGAGCATGCGAGTGTTTGACTTCCTGGGTTTCTCTTTTGGATAACTTGACAGGGTGCCATTGACAAAGCCAAGTTTGATTCTTTTTACATACCGGTATATGGACCTTCCCTTAAAGAGCTTAGGGAGATCATCCAAGAAGAGGGCTCCTTCTCAATTACAGAGATGCGGGTGCACGACACTGCAAGCGGCATGGATAGCACGCTCCTCACCCCAAACAAGATAGCGAATTGTTTGAGAGCTGCATTCGAGCCGATAATGGTCCAGCATTTTGAATTATCCGAAGAGGTCATGGATGCATTTGTGAGGACCGCTGAGAAGCACTTGAGCATGCAAGGCAGCTCCCAGGTCAAGCAGACTAAAAAACCGATAGTTATGCTGGTTGTATCGCTCACCAAGGCATGACATCACAACTGCTGTGTTACCTCTTAGTTTGTATCATTCATCAATTCAAGACATCTCTGTAAAAGCCAAAATCAAACTCAATGGGATTTCTGAGAGACGAAACAGAAAAATATAGTTTGTAATAATATTCCATTGGTTGAGCCAAGTATTTGTCTTTTTTTCTTTATCTCGAAATGCATTTGAGTCTTTGAGAGGTATATAAGATATTCACCTTCCGTTCATATGTTAAAATCGTATGTATATAAAAAAAAACTTCAGTTTTACCATGATATTTTACCATTTTAATAATTTGCCTCTGGATGCATCACTATTTTGAGCTCATATGCTATGCTAATTTATTATCTGGCTTCTCCATGTTTATGTATGCATTAGTTCTGCACTAGTTTGTGTCCATTGGGAAATTCAAGCATTGGAGGCAGGTCGAACAATTGCCCAAAAAAGGGTTTCCCCCCGCTCTATATTATAAAGCAATCATCACCGAATACATGCTAGATACCGAACAACGCACACACCGTACACACCCAAGACAAGATACAAAGGTGCCAGGCACCGACACACCACCCCACTGACAAACAATAGAGAGGTGAACCGAACGACAACGAAGCCAGGCATCCAAAGCGATGCCTCCAAGAAGGGTATGGCCATGAATAGCCGCCACCGCCCGATCAGCGAAGATCAGGTTTTCACGCGAAGCAAGACGACAAGAGTGGGAACGCTGCGACGGAGCCTTCAGAAAGGGTACGGCAGCAACGGCCACCGCCACCGTCGACCAGTCAAAGGACTGGACAAGTGGTGTACCCCGGCGCTCACACCCCACCAGTGCACCATAACTCCGTCAACCACCCGCAACCACGCCACCGACGCGGCCATGGTTGCCCGCCCGCACCTGAGACGCACGCTCCGCCCACGAACGTCGCGCCTCCCGCCGCCAGAGCCGCCGCCCTGCAACCAGACAACCCCGAGACCTACACAAAGGCCCCAGCTTTAGACCAACCGACGGCCCTCGACCGACAGAACCACCCGCAGACGCTCCGCTGGTAAACCTGTGCCAACCCGCCCGCGGCCGAGGAAAGGGGGAGAAAGGGGAGCGGACGAATCCGGCGACAGGTGACGCGACCGCATCAAGGCCACCCATCCCTCCAACCAAGCTCCCCGCCGAACATGAGGAAAGGGGGAGAAGGAGGAGCGGACGCATCCGGACCGGCAAACCGTGCCGGCGACAGGTGGCGCAACCGCATCGAGGCCACCTATCCCTCCTACCAACACTACTAGGGAAAATCCTAGTAGTAGCGCGGGGTTTTGCCTTATCAGTAGCACGGGCCCCCGCGGTACTGATAAGGCGCTACAGCTAAAGTTTACCAGTAGCATGGGTCTACCCGCGCTACTACTAACATACAGATCAATAGCGAGCTTGCTGGAACGCTCGCTACAGCTAATAGCAGCGGGGCCTTTTTCAGGAGCGTGCTACTGCTAAAAGCACGATGCTACTACGTGCATACCCGCGCTACTGCCAAATTTTCCAGTATTTTTTTTCTGCAGCATATTGGCGCTGTATTTGTATAGGTATTATACATTAGTCTCATCATATGATTTTATGATCATGATGAGTTATTCTATATATCATTGGGTGACAGAGACGTGGATTAGATCCAAGTGGAGCAATATGGTGCAGATCGAAAGTACTACTAATCCAAACTTCATCACTTTAGTTTGGATTAGTAGTATTTTCGATCTGCACCATGTTGCCTCAACTTGAATCACCCACTGATATATATAATAACTCATCATGCTCATATAACAACTCAGCATCATCATCATAATAATAACTCATCATCGTTATCATAATAACAAGTCATACTCATCATCATCATAGTCATCTAACAACGTCTACTCGTTATCATAATAACAAGTCATACTCATCATAATCATAGTCATGACCAACCCTAGCTAGTTAATTATTCTTAACGCATGACCATGAGTATTAGCTAGGACCTACCCCTCTCTAAGATCCCCCACCAGCACCCCCATGTCACCCCACCATGGTAGCTGACACACATCTCCGCGAGTCCATCGGCAACCGCGCGCTCGCCGACGAGGGAGAGCAAATCGACCGGCAGCCGCAGCAAAGGAAGCTCACCGGAGATGCCTCCTCGCGCCGTATGCCGACGTCCGAGCGCCAGACTAGGAAGGTACCGACGTGGACTCGGCCAACACGCCCCGCCAGCCACCACCACTGCGTTGCCACCCGCGCCAGCCTGTAGCCAGGGCAGGGGTGGCCGCCCGCAGATCTTTGTCGCTCGTGACACGCGCCACCACTGTGGCAAGCCAGGAGCCGGCCAGGCCACACTGGACCCCGCCACCGACGCCCTGCCTTGTCGTGACCGCCGCCACACCAGATCCGCCCGCCGCCATGAACGCCCGCACCAGCCGCTCGCCGCCCCCGCCGGTCCACACACCAGCACGCCCTCCGACGCCCAGCTCGTCGCGCCACCGCCACGCGCAGCGCCATCACCACGCAGCCGCGCCGCAGCGCTGCCTCGCCCTGGGACAGCGAGGCATCCCGATCCAGCCGCGTCGACCCGTGCCAAGGCCGCTGGGAGGGGGGACGAGGAGGCCTCGCCGCCGTCGCCGCCGGCCAGGCTTCGCCCAGCCACGCCCTCTGGTGGCGGCGAGGGAGGAGGAGCGGGCGGCGAAAGGAAGTTGGCGGCAGCGCGATAGGGTGTAGAAAGGTCCGCAGGTTGAACAATTTACAATTACAAGTCCGCCAATCTATATAATTTTATTTTATTTTGCATCTGCTAGTTACAGGTTGTTGGTACAATATCCTGGTCTTGATTTGACCACTTTCCTTCCTATTGGCTAGTCCTAAAATTAAAAATTAAAAAGCACAGTGGGTTAGCTAGCCTAGAAAATATAACCCAGTCAAGCATAGAAAATACTCCCTCCATAAAGATATATAAGAGTGTTGGGAGTAAATAAATATAAGAGCGTTTAAATAATGATCTAAACGCTTTTATATTTCTTTACGGAGGGGGTACAACCCAGGGGAGCATAGAAAAGAGAAGCGTTGAGCGCCAAGTACGGTGGCAGCGATGCCTACCTAATCTGATTTCTGCATATTCAAAAGTATGAAGTTCAGCCCTGCTCCAAGCAAAAACCATTGTATTCAAACAGATAGATAGTGCATATGAATCAAGGACAAGGTGAAACAAACTATGCTCGCAACTCCGGTTTGCAGGTATATTATTTTCTTTCTCCTACTAACTAGGGGGTGAAGATTATTTCTCCGGTGCACTAATTCATTCTTGTGGAATAAGCTTCTTCCCAGATCGATCACCGAGTCCTAGAAAAGCATTGTCCTGTCCGCAAGTCTTACTTTGGTGACGCAAACCAAGCATCGTCACGTTTTCACACTAATGTGTACACTGTTCCCCATCAGCTAGCTTTTGGACACAATGGTACACATAATATTTCAGGGCGGACAAAAAGAGTGATTAAGGTGCCAGACGACGATCAACTGAGACTTAGCATATGAACACTTACTACTTAAGAACACTTGCTACTTTCAAGTCCAGAAGGCGTCAAGTGTCAACACTGCCTTATAGGTAAACTATAAGAGCAACTCAACCAGAGCCGCCGTATTGGCCCAATCACTATAATAACCACCAATATGGCTATTTTTGCCCAAAATGGCATTGTAGAGAAGTCGTCATCCCGCCCTTGATCGCCATAATTTTTGGAATGCGCACAAATCGGGCCCACGAGTCTCCTTATTTGGGGATTGGGCGAGGTGATATGGAGCTAATGGTTTTTGATGATTCATCGTCGGATTCAAGCTCCGGTCCGAGGGTGAAATCATGGACGCCGAAGAAGACGAGATGTTGATGGTTGTTGAATAGATAGAATCAACCGGAGCGAAGAGGAGGCGTCTCGGTCGTAGCTTGGTCGTGTGACATTTCGCCGGAACAGGTATGCCGGTCACGAGCGGCTCATGCTCAACTACTTTGTGCCGGGTTATACCTTCCTGTCATACGTGTTCCGGTGATGCTTCTGCATGACCAAACGGCTGTTCTTTTGAACTAACATGCACAACAGTGAACCTTTCTTCCAACAAGGGATAAATGATGTCTGTCTACTGGGTTTTCCCTTTTAAGTGGGTGACCGGGGCACTTCGGATGCGTGCATATGGCTCTCTTGCAGATTCATGGGATGACACTCTTCGAATGGCCAAAGATACAATCCTCAAGGGCACAAAAGTGTTCGCTAAAACTGTAGTGCATGTTTATGAACCATAGTATGTCCAAGCACCCAATGCCGAGGACACGGCTAGGCTTCTAGCGATGCATGAAGCAACTCTGCTAAAGTTGCTCTAAAGTGAGAGAAGGTAAAGTGATACCTTAGAGCCAAGTTCAAATATTGTAGATGTAATTTACCCTTTATGTCTTGGCGTGCAGCTACTGCAAGGTAGCTAAATGGAATAAGCATCTCCCAGATCGATCTCAACGAGTCCTAGAAAAGGGTCACGCGAACTAATCATTGTCATGTTTAAACAACCAGACTATTTGGCCCGCATGCCCATCAGCTCTGGGACAGAGATGATATATAATCAAGATTTCAAGGCGTTTTTTATACCTGCTGAGGAACATGTTTGCGTAACAAAAAGAATGTTAGTACAGCTCAAAGTGCACGCAATGTGAACAATAAGCTGAACTAACGAAGGGTGGCCAATAGCATAGATCCTATGCGTGCACAACTGAATAAGATGATTGGTTGATGCCTGTCAAGTTGCCAGATACAAGCTTGGTACAAAGGCAAGGGAACAAATACTTAAACAAGACTAGCAGATTGCAGGCAGATTCCTGGAACGGAAAAGACCATGCCAATTGCCAGAGCCAAGGCACCGTGATGCCATTGCCAATGCCATGCAGGTACATCCATCCGCCCAGCTATATAACAACGAGCTCAGCCAACCACAACTTCTTCACATCGATCGCCGCCTCAAGGCGTCTAGCTTCTTCGTGTTCCAGTACCACCACCAAATATGTCCCAGCAAGGCAGCAACCAAGTAGCAGCATCCCACAATCCAACAGAGCGAGATCAGCCGCCCGGAGATGGAGACAACAAGCACCCTCCTTCAACTTCGATGGAGTACCAGCTGAAGGCGTACCTTCTGCTCCTGGCCACGCTGGTGGCGACGGTAACATACGCAGCAGGGCTCAACCTGCCAGGGGGGGCCTGGCCGGACACGCAGGACGGGCACCTCGCAGGCGACCCCATCCTTCCGGACGCGCACTACCGCCGCTACCTGGCCTTCTACTACTGCAACGCCACCGCCTTCGCATCGTCGCTCGTGGCCTGCCTCCTCCTCCTCGTCCTTGACGAGGAGAACACGGTGTGGGCGACGGTCCTGCGGGCGGTCATGGTGCTCGACCTGTTCGGTCTCATGGGCGCCTACGCCGCCGGAAGCTGCCGAGACAAGTTCACCACCATCTACTCCTCACTGCTGGTCACCTCCGTCTTCGCCTACATCATGCTTGTCTTCCTAACTTCCGTCTTCCGGGGTAACGTCTTTGCCTATGCCCCCCAGTGGGTGTTGGGCAAGGATGCTGAGAAGCAAGGCGAGGGCGCTACTGATGCAAACAAGCGCGAAGAGGAGCACGAGGTGTTGATGCTGCTCGCGACCTTCGTCGTCACCATCACATACGTGGCCGGACTGGGCCCGCCTGGTGGGTTCTGGAGCGACAGCCGGGACGGCCACCGCATGAGCGACCCGATCATGCAGGACCATAACACCAGCCGGTACCAGTCATTCTTCGTGTGGAATACCACCGCATTCGTCGCGTCCCTGCTCATCATTGTGCTGCTCATGGACAAGAATCTGAGCAGGACCATCTCTGTAAAGTTTGTTGCGCTCTATGGGTTCATCGCGGTGGCGCTCATTGGCCTAGTGGGGGCCTATGCTGCAGGAAGCTGCAGGGAAGCTGATGCTACCATCTATGTCGTTTCTCTGGCTGGTGCAGTTCTTGCAAGCATATTTCTACAGGTGGCAATTACTAGTGCCATGAACAAGGAGGGCAGTTGGGGTGATAAACTACTCACACCCATACGTGGTTTTACTTCACAATGGCTGGAGAAAATAAAAGGGTGGTTTACTGCTACTGCTACTGCTACTCCTAGCCCTAACAGGTATGTAATCACGTATATATTGTTAATGCTTCCTTGGCAAATTATGATTGGCACAAATATTTCAACTCGAGGATACAATTAATTTTAACTCTCTCTATTTATGCAACTGCCAGGGATGCACAACAAGCTGACAAAGTATTGGAAAGGAATCGCTCTCTTGTCATGCTGCTTGCTACTCTCGTGGTGAGCATCACTTACACAGCAGGACTGGATCCACCGGGCGGCCTCTGGCCAGATGACCGGGATGGGCACAAGGGCGGCGACCCGGTACTCCTCACAACCCATCCTGCTCGGTACAAGGTGTTTTTCTATAGCAACTCAGCCGCCTTCGTGACATCCTTAGTGGTCATCATAATGGTCCAGAGTAGATTCCTGCTAAAGCGCCATACATTGCACGCAGCCATGATACTGGATTTGTTTGGCCTCATAACTGCATACGCCGCGGGGAGCAGTAGGGATTTAAGCACCTCCATCTATTCTATCGCCCTGGCAGGTGTCGTCCTTGTGTATGTGGTGATCCACATAGTGTTTTTCACATTAGAAGACCAGCAGATGGACAACCCCCAGGATCTCGAAAAGTTGGATAAGAGGCGTGAGATGCTGCTGCTGCTTGCCATCTTGGCTGCAACACTCACTTACCAAGCTGGGCTCACCCCGCCAGGTGGCTTCTGGTCAGCAGATGACAGCTTTGGTCATCATGCCGGGTTTCCGATCCTCTTCGATAACTACCCTCGCCGATACAATGCATTCTTCTACTGCAATGCGGCAAGCTTCATGGCATCTGTGACTCTCATAGTTCTTCTGGTGAACCCCACCCTATACAAGCCGGGCATAAAGTGTTATGCACTGTATATGTGCATGGTGGTGGGCATGTTTGGTCTCATGGGTGCCTATGCCGCTGGAAGCTCCCGCCATGTGCGAACCTCCATCTATGTGTTCACTTTAGTTGCTGCAGTCTTTGCCTTCGTAATCATTCAGGTGGTCATTTTCTGGATACAAAGTTATTGCAAAAAAGAGCAGCCATCTACCTCATCTGGTCCAGTGAACAAGGACTCTCGTGAGCGTTCTGAAGAAAAGGACCTTCGTGAGTACTTGATGCTGCTAGGAGTCCTGGCTGCAAGTGTAACATACCAGACTGGCCTGAAACCACCAGGTGGCCTCTGGCAGGACAACAACAACGGGCATACCGCAGGCAACTCGATCCTCCATGACATCGACAGAGGCCGGTTCCGTGCTTTCTTCTACAGCAACTCCACTTCATTCATGGCTTCTGTCGTCGTCATCATCTTGCTGCTTCCACTGAACACCCACAAGTTGCCACTGTGGCCAATGCATACTGCCATCTTGCTAGACATGATGGGCCTCCTTTGCGCCTATGCGGCTGGCAGCACAAGGGAATGGGGGACGTCCAGCCATGTCATCGCTCTGGTCGTTCCTGTGCTCGCCTATATTGCAGCCTACGCAGCGTGGTCATTGTTCCGCAACAAGGGCCGATGTGTGGCGACGAAGATGCCTCATGACCAACCATCCCAACGATATGTCGCAACGGAGATGCCGCATGTGACATGATTCTTTACCTGGGTTTTCATTTTATTTCAATGCAAATGATGTGTGTGTAATTCTACATCTACTTTCCATATGATGTCTGCAAATTATTGTGTAATTCTGTATAATCAAGGTAAGAAAAAGTATACTTTCTAGTTTTACATTGCCGGCCATTGTGTACAACTATTGACTATTGACATATATTATCAAACACTGCTAGTGTGGGGCTTTCATTTCGAGTGTTTTCATTGGTCCAAGCAATATTGGCATCTTTAGGTGGCAATGCTAGCATTCTTTAGCAGCAACTTTTGCATCTCTTGTATGTTTCATTTTGGTTAAAATATTGTTCTTTCTTCAATTTATTTCAACTTGGCATCCTGTGTCCCCTACCGCTTGGTAAAAATTGAAGTTCATATCTTAGTTGGCCTCAGCATAAGCACTCATCAAATGTTGTCAGCACCTGGTTCTGATGTGGCACAAACGTTGGCCAACTAAGAGGAACTTCAAAAGCACCAATCTTGTCCCAACCTCCCAGTTCAAGTGGTTAGCACGAGCAAGTCGATGAGCTGCAGACTTGCTTTTGCAGGTGTGCCTGACTAAACCACATTGCTGCTACTTCAGGTAAGAAGTGGTTCACAAATGAAGTGAATTTAATTAGCTTGTGGCAGCCAATGAGCATGATATACATGAGTGGTGAAAAAGTATTTCTGAGTCAAACCTATACATATGATATTCAAGTTTCCATATCAAAAACAAGAAAGGCTATCAAAATTTCTTTTTTAAAATGACTCAAGGTATGTCCAAACGTCACTTATTTGTAAACTGGAGGGTACAAGGTGTTTCTCAGGTTTTAGATATTGTTCAATAAGTTCACAGAAAGCCAAGACCTCCATTATGCAAATTTTTAGAAGATTGAAAATTCAGAAAGAGATGATAAGAACCACCAGGCTCGCATATTGCAAGTTACCTCAAAACAGAGAATGCTAGTGGACAATTAAAACTAGGAAGTATCATCCTTACATTCTATTTGAAGGGTCAAAGGAAAACTCCTTATCCTTATGCTGATATGCTCTGTGCTCCTGATGAAACCCATTGATCGACCGGAATTTGAGGATCTTTTGAACGCTTGCGAGATGTTTCACCTCCTTGGATGGTCCTTCCTTATTAGTGCTGCCTAGCTTGTCCTTATTTACTTTGGGAGGTGCAGTCTGATCATGAACTGGTTTTGGTGAAGCATCTGAGGAACACATTGAAACAGCAAATGCATCAACTGAAAAAATCACATTAGTGTGCACGGAAGGAGTAACGATACTCCTAAAGAGTGGCAATGTTAGCATGCCTTTCTGACAACTTCAATAAGTACATATTTCTAGTTCAAATATATCCTCAGTAAAGGGTCCAAAAATGGGAGGTTATGTGCAAGCAAGACCATTTCATATTAAACACTTGCCAAAGAAAGAGGAGCAGAGATATGTTATCAGTGCAAACACTAACCACTTTCCGATAATAAATAATATGTGCCGACCGTTTCTTCGTATTCTCCAATCTGTCATTAAACAAGGCCTCAGCTATCAGCTCACTCAGCAGGTACAAATTTTCCAATAATTTTCACAGCAGAAGTAATCGCAATGGAAGGAAAACCAATGAAGTTTACTGGTACAGGTAATATCTTTCAAACGCAATGGTTTTTAGTGCTAAAGCAATCACAAATAATTTATGGAATTCAAATACGGCATGGTTCTATCCACTCCTCAAGGACTTAAACAGGAAAAAAAAGTGTAGAGTTCACAAAAATTTCTTGATAAATACTCTACAGAGACTCCTATAAAAAAGCTCTAACATTTCCAGATAAATAGGTGTATCCAAACAGCATTTTAACATGACAACTCCAAGTGAAGTTCTACAGTTTTACAGTAGCTTATATTTGTACACAACAAAGGATTCACATCATTACCAATACACTGACACTCCACATCTAGAGGTATGGTCAAACAAAGAACGTCACTGCTAAAAATTCAATAAGATAAACTTCAAACAGACAAGCAACATGACTACTCACCATCTTCACGCCGTCACCTACTATCAGTATCAAGTTAGGGGTCAATGTATCCAAACCCTGAAAAACATGTTTAAAAAAACTTATTGGATTAGCCAACCACTAAATATCTCACAAAAATAACATTGACTTCTTCGCATCAAGAAATTGTGATACCAGTCTAGTGGTCTGTACACAGTAGTGCGCCGAAAATCTAAATAAGCAGGAGACGTGCTGAAAAATTACCATGTCCCAACATGATTACGGCCCAGATTTTCCCACAAAATCTACTGAAGAGACAGACACACAGTGAACAACATTTTGTATCTGGTGATGGTATGCGTTGACCGTGATAACCTAAAAACAAATCTGAAGGAAATTTTGTCCAAATTTTTGCCATCCAAGAGTCTTAAAATTGTGCGCAGGTATTAAACAAGAAAAAAAAATGCTGTGGAACTATACTCGCCATTTAAACATTTCTGATATAATCAAATCTAACCTCGTTCTTGATATCAATAGCATAGAGATAGCAAAAGTGCCTAAGGAAACATTCACAGCAGAGGATAATATCCTTTTGTAAACTAGTATAAGCTGCGGACACAGAGAAGAACCAACTTACAGAGAGTATATAAGGGGCATTTGGTTGAATGTTGGAACAGAGACAATCATCCAACTCTAGCAAGACATACTCTTCTTCTTCCTCTTCCTCTCCTCTGTCTCTCTCGTGTTCATTTGCCATCTCCAACAAGAATGTGCACTCACACAGCAGTAAAAGTATAAAATCAGCACTTGAGACTTGACCAACCTTGCCTGCAGAGTCCAAAAGCAGGGGATGAATGCACGAGGTACAACAACCTGTACATGCTTAGTTTAGCTCAATAGACAACTTTAGCATATTCCCTATTTAATTAAGAGGATTAAATCCAGATGCAATGTGGGCATACTTCAATCTGTTCAAAGTTAGGGGGAAATGGTTACCTGATCACCAACAATGGAGCACCGCACCAGTGATATGTCGATCTCTGAAATGCCTTCCCCCGCCCGCCGGCTAGTGCCCTGGGGAGGCCGGGAGCGCGATTCCGCCCACCCACCGTCCGCCGCGAGCGCGAGCGCGTGCCGTACTGTACCCGCACGCCCGGGATCCCGTCGCCCCTGCTCGACGCCGCCGTGGAGTGGAGGAGCACCGTGAGGGACAGCCACGGGAAAAAAATGAAGTAGGCTCTCCAAGGTAAGGCCTCCTTCGCAACGGAAAGTTCCAGGTGATACGGGCCTTTTTTTTTTCTCAAAAAAGATGATACCTACCTACCTACCTTATATGCTATTGTGATAAGAGCTCCTGAACCATCGGATCTCAGATCCGACGCATTTGAGAAGCTGTTATACCTGCGCGCAATTTTAAGACTCTTGGATGGCCATTTTCCAAAATGTCCCGGAGCCCATACCACGGTATCATCTGAGCCACGAGGACACCTGATATTTTGCCAGTAGCACCTACCCACGCCAGTCACTCACCGCCATAGTGTCAGCTTTCTTCCTCTTTCTGTTTTAGTGGAAAAGAGAGGTCACTTTTTTTCAAATACATGATCGAAAACAAATAATTCATGAACTCATGCAGGAGAATGTCATGCATGAAGTCAGATGGCAGTGCAAGATACTCCCTTGGATTCATTTGACTCTGCATATCAGGTTTGTCTGAAGTCAAACTTCATAAAATTTGATCAATTTTATATAAAAGCATATTAACATTCACAATACGAAATCAATATCATTAGATGAGGCATGAATTTATTTTTTTATTGAATAACTTTATTATTATAGATGTTGACATTTTTTTATATGAATATGTTAAACTTTATGAAGTTTGACTTCAGAAAAATCTTATATGCGAAATAAAAAGGACCGGAGGGAATACACATTGCAGATGGAGATATGTCCGGCACATTCATGACAGTGTCCATGGTACGAACCCCTTCTATTTTGACAAGACGACACACGTAGACCTCCTTGTTTGCGACGAATGATGATAGGTCATGCCATACGCAATTGCTCTCTGTGTCCTGTCCCATGGCAGCATCGCCTCCTATAAGATGGACATGGCAGCTTGGTGCGCACTAGTAGAAAACAGGGCATTAGTCCCGGTTTCAGAGGGTCTTTAGTCCCGGTTCTGCAAACGGGACAAAATGATCGGGACTAATGCCCATTACTTTTAGTCCCAGTTGGCTTACGAACCGGGACTAAAGCAGCTCCATGTGACCGCTGTGGGGCGCCAGGCAGGAGGACCTTTAGTCCCTGTTGATAACACCAACCGGGACTAAAAGCCAGCCACGCGTCAGCAGCTCGCAGGCGCTGGGGTTTTTATTTTATTTTTAAAGGGGGTTTAGAGCTAGGTTTCATATTGTGTTAGCTAGCTACTACATATAGAGAGAAGTGACCTCTCTTTCTTCGTGCTTGGTCGACGGTAGCTACTACATATAGAGAGAACTCGACGCTAGCTAGTAAGCAAATGAAGGAACCATTAATTACACAACATCGTCATGAACATATATAGAGAGAAGTGACCTCTCTTTCTTCGTGCTTGGTCGAACAACAAGTTTTCGTATATCTATCCGACGCTATTACATATATACAATATAACATCTCTTACAATCGCTAACATCATCTACCTAAGATCCATTTCCAATTCCATATGGTATTCTCCGTCTTTAGGTATGACGTGGTCAAGAAAGAATCCCGCCAATTCCTCTTGAATTGCTCGTATGCGATCATGTGGTAGGAGTTCATCCCGCATCCGCTAGATCCAATTTAAAGAAGGGGTCAATACATATATATGAATGAAACTTAACACAAATGATGGTAATAAAAAAGAATTATGAATATTGTTTACGTACTTCAAATTGTTCGTCAGAGAAGTCCCGCTCAAGGGTCGAGTTGTGAATGAACTCGCAAACGTAGTATCCACATAAATTAGTCCCGGATGCCTGCCACAAGCACTTTACGAGAATAGAGTTCAATCAAACTGATAATCAAGCATGATAATGGTATTGATGAAACTAGAATTAATGAGAGATGCACGGAACTAGCTAGTACTACTTACTCTGGGCTGTGTAAATTTCAGCTCCTTCTTCAGACCCGGGACCATTCCGGTGAATTTTTTTCAAACCCTGCCCGGTAAAGAAAATGATTACTTGATATCAGGAACTGAACGAAAGTTGCCGATCGATATGGTGCGATAATGATTGAACTTACCTCTGGAGCATTTCACTCATGTCCGCCCACTCCTTTTGATCTTTACGTCTCAAGTCTAAGACAGTTACTACTGCCCCGTCAAGCTTTATGGATAGCAGAATAAAGTGGAACCTGCGCACGCATAACTCATCAATTACACTTAACCTCGAGTAAGCGAAACCGAATATGCACAAGACAGTAACACTCACTGGGAGTTGTAAGGAAAGAGTATTTCCCTTTTGTTTTGATGTCGAAGGAATGCTTTTAGCAAGTTTTTCTCGGTATATTCGGCTCTCTTTTTTACCGACCATTCATTTACGGTATTTGGGCTAATGAACCCAATGTCATAGATTTGTCCTCTTTTGCACTCGACGATCTTCAATCTGCATAATATATATAGTGAGGATGATTATATATACATGCAATGAACGAGCTGAGCTAAAGACTTAATTACAGAAATAATACTTACAGACAGTAGCAAGTCATGAGTTGTTTGTCGAGGGCCTATTTATTGAATAACTGAAATAATTCCATAAATTCAACAGGCATCAGGTTGACTCTAATGAAGTCGTGCTCATCTTTAATTCACAGCATCAGACTGTCGGTCCCAGACTTCCTGCAGGTTTTCAAGTACCATTCATGCAATCTTCACATCAGCGTTGGTAGATGCGGGAGCTGATCACGTTTAACGAGAGGCTTCCCGTGCTCGTACCTAAATTGCTCTACTACCTCAGCCGTTTCAAATTGTACATCATCACCCACGTAATCACCAAGACTGGTACCGGGCAGTAGCCCCGGATGATTAGCGATATCGCTAGACACCTTGAGCGGGGGGTACGATTGCTTCTCCTGTTCGCCGAGCTGGGGAATTGTTTTTCCACTTCTTCGTCTTGCAGCACTGGTAGTACTTCCCAACCGCCGCGCTTCATCATATGTCCTTTCAATACAGCGGTCATAGTTGGATTGTGGCGAAGGCGGTGGTGGTCGCTTAAGGGCTTCCATAGTGCGCTTCGCTTTCACCGGATCTATTGTTTCCTTCGGAGGTGGATGTTTCCGTTCAAAATGGGCCCGCACTTCGGCTTCCACGATGTCCTTGTTTTCCTCGTCAGTCCTCTCATATGGTAACTTTGGAAGAGGCTTGAGGCTTGGACTAAATTTGAATTTCTTCCCGCCTGTTGTACTACTAGCCACCGGAGCGGCGGCGGCTCTCTTCCGCCGTTGCTGAGGTGGCGGAGTCCGCTGACGCGCCGGAGGAGGAGGCGGAGTCCGCTGACGCGCCAGAGGAGGCGGAGGAGGAAGAGGACTCCACTACTAGGGAAAAGCTTACTAGTAGCGCTGGTTTTTGAGCTATCAGTAGCGCTGGTACCCGCGCTACTGCTATGGCGCTACAGCTATTTTGTAGCAGTAGCGCTTGTTATACCCAGCGCTACTGGTATCTTCAGATACGAGTAGCGCTTTTCTGAGGTGCGCTACTGGTAAATGAGCGCTGCTGGTAAGCTTTTAGCCCGCGCCACTGCTAAAATTTATGTTTTTTTCTGCATTTTGGCGCTGTACATGTTTAAACAGATATATCTTTTATCCAATAACAACTCATCATGAACTAGTCTGTTTAAACAGCATATTCATTGAAAAATAAGTGAAGTCATCACCACAAAATAAATCATCATGATCAACATCATCATCATATTAATAAAAACTCTCTTGCATCATAGTCATCACCACCAACACTAGCTAATAATCATCATAGTCATATGATAAGCAGTACTAGGTAGTCATACAGCCACACATATATAGCAGTTCTACTAGGTAGTCATACAGCCACACACATATGTAGTTCTAGATGATATCGACGACGATCATCATCCTCAAGCCTTGGCGGTGGGTGTTCCTGATAGTAATTAGGATGGCCTGTCCAACACGAAGATTCTTGCCAACGAGGAAGCTCTTCCACCCAACCGAGCTTGAGTGTGTGCGACCGTCCGTGTCCACGCCGTACGCACAGGTGGTGACGGAGCCCCTTGCGGTAAGGCGTATTCCAGCTGAGCCTTCTTCATCAGGCTCGATACCACAACTAACAATAGGCTCTTTGGCAATTTCTGAATAAGAAAAACATATCAATTAGTAAGTAGCCTCGCACATACTCTTGCAAATATATTTCTACTAAGTATAGATTTCTACACTATCAAAAGACACAGTACTACATTTCTACTAAGCATGAATTCTACTAATAAGTATGGATTATCTACACTATTAACAATTCCTTGGATTCTACACTAATAAGCATGTGATCGGACTCTACACTAAAGCATATCATCGGCTAGCTTCCACACAGCATATCATTGGACTCTACACTAAGCATATCATCGGATTCACTAAGCATATCAATTTGCATTTGTAAGTATAACAATAAAGCATATATATCATCAAATTACTACAGTAAGTATAACATACCATGACAAGCCGATCAACCATGGTACTTGTCAGGCGGGTCATGAATGGCACCCTGACAAAGTCAGCACGTGGCGGAATTATGCCCCATAGGTTGCACACCTCCTCCTCGCTCAGCCTCATTCTTTGAGCATAGATGACTTCATCAAGTGGGTCCTCATCATCTTCATCAAGTGGGTCCTCATCATCTTCATCATCTTCCTCCGTGTTGACATAAATGATAGCCAGCTTGGGTCTTTCTGCTCTGAAGGAGAAGCTGATCAACTCACCACCAGTGATACCCATGTGGGCTAGGAAACGGACCCATCCATCTCCTCCAATCTGCGACATATTGCGTCCTTTCTCGACCTCCATAGTGTAGGGGCCCCCCGGAGCCTTAAAGGTCACAGTGTCTCCGGTCAGCTTGTTGAATTTCAACCTCACATTGCATGGGACGATCTGTGTAAAAAAAGAAAAATGACACAATGCATTAATGCCAATAACACTAAAAACAAAATAGTTGTTACAGGTTTCATATAATTTGTTACCGCCTCATGAAGAAAACTCGGCTGGAAGTAGATGCCGAACAGCGTGCCAGTTGCAAGGTTGCTGGCGCACCTTGACTTGCACAGTCGACATGGTGGTGGTGGTGGTGGCGGTGGCACCATTTTCCTAAAGCAATATGAGCAAAGGATTAACGATCCACTTCACAGGAAAGAAAAACAGTAGCATGTGATATTTTTGGTTCTTCTTCAGTTATATTTTCATAGTGGAACCCGATCCCAAAAAGTAAACATAAAGTTCTCAATTAACTTACTAACACCTTCTAGAATAGAACCAACAGCTAGCAGGTAAATGCCAAATCAGCCAACAAGACTCACAGCTAGCAGACTACAGTGCATCGATCTTAATCGGAAAATAGAATATTCAGGTTTAGTAACTAAAATTAAGAGCATGCACATGCTTCCGTCCAGCTTTTATATTTACATAAAAACCGTCAACACTTGCAAGTTGCAATAGGTCGTACAAGCGACAGAAATATCTAGTCACAAAGGCTAACGAATACATATGATGATTTTGGACAATATTTGTTGTTTATCTTGTGCATATAAACAAAACAAAATTTCAAAACTTATTAGATTCTGCAGCGTGAGGACATTACATATAACAAGAACTGCCATGTATATCACCGATATCTCTAGATGAAGAGATTCTTCCGCGAGAAGCAATTTGATGGACAATTATAATCCTAAGATCTAGTAACATATAAGATGATATGTGATACTAATTAACAGTAGGATCTAGAGATGCTAGAATTAACCCAATTAATCCATATGCGACCAATTACACAGCTACAATAGCATCAAAAAACAACTACTGTGAGAAACACAAAAACCACAACCAAAGCAGCAGACATGGAATCATTGGACTACTACACTAGAGGCGGATGCATCTCGATCGGTAGCCTACACTACTACACTAGAGAAGCGCGGCTAGGTCAGTCGGGTAGGGTACTGGCGTCGGGTTGCTCTCGACATAGCCCGAGCCGGCCGGAGTGGAGGTGGCGGCGGAGTTGCATGGGGGGCGGCCGGGATAGTAGGGCAGCAGGGAGGAATGGGGAGGCGGCCGACGAGAGCTCGCGGGCGGCGCCAGAGGGGGCGACGTGAGGGGGGAGGAGCAGCGGAGGAGGGGATGACAAGCATTACCTGCGGTGGTAGTGGCGTGCATGGTGGCTACGGTGCGGCAGCGGCGGCGGCGGCGGCTGGGGTGAGGAGGGGAGGAACCCTAACTGCGGCGACGTCGGGCAGAGGGGAGAGGACGATCGAAGTGAGAGAGGGTGCGCGGGGGGGGGGGGGGGGGGGGGGGGGGGGGTCGGCCAGGGTTTCTTT
Organism: Thinopyrum elongatum; assembly: GCA_011799875.1. Classification (NCBI taxonomy): domain Eukaryota; kingdom Viridiplantae; phylum Streptophyta; class Magnoliopsida; order Poales; family Poaceae; genus Thinopyrum; species Thinopyrum elongatum. Next base: position 590,159,070 of record CM022299.1, on the reverse strand, counting down.
TGGTGTAGTAGTATTGCTGCGTAGGGGCCGGCGCTACTTCTAATTCAGCGCCCACTAGCTGTAGCGCCGATTCACAGCCCACGCTACAGCTAAGTGGGCTACCGTTTTGGCCCTGCGGCCCACGTAACAGCAGCGCGGCCCATGCTAACCAACGCTGCTGCAATTAAGTAGCAGTAGCGTGTGTTGTACCAGGCGCTATTGGTACATACGAGTAGCGTGGGGGCCCAAACAGGCGCTACTGGTAAACTTCTATGTATAAGCATTTTCCTAGTAGTGCTCTACTGAGGGGCCTCCTCCGCCAGAGACGGCGGCTGAGGCGGTGGAGACAGCTCACACGCCGGAGACGACTCAGGCAGCTGAGCTGGACTGTGAGGAGTCTGCTGAGGGGCCTCATCCGGCTGAGTCTGCTGAGGCGGCGTCCAGTTTGGAAGCTTGATGTTCTCCTTTCTCCATAGACATGTACTCCTTAAAGCATTTTCCAGAAAAATATCCCCTTCACCTGTAGGGTAGTCAAGCTCCAGCCCCTCAAATCCCTCCATTATTTCATCCACCGTGACAATAGCATAGCCATGTGGAATCGGACGGCAATGGAAAGTTCCCTTAGCTTGAGGAGGTACAACAGAGCCGACCGCCGCCTTCAAGGTCAGGTTCTGGCATTTCACCATTAGCGCACAATGTTCAGCCTCCGTGATACTATCCACGGGGTAGCGAGGAGCCATGAAATCAGGCTGAACGAGCTCCGTGGAAGCCACGCTCCTTCTCCGCTGAGATGGTGGGGTAGCTTCTGGGGCAGTGTCGAAGGAAGGATCTTCGTGCCGCTGAGATTGTTGGCCGGTAGCTCGCTGGCTCTCAAGTTCCTCTAGTTTCGCTAATCTTGCACTGAGCTTCTGCATTTCGCTTGCTTCCTCTTGCTTCTTTCTCTGTTGGCTTCTATGACCACCGCTGTCGGGAAACCCATGCACCCACGGAACGGAGCCTGAAGTGCCTCGTGTTCGTCCAGGATGTTTAGGATTCCCGAGGGCCTCTGTCAGCTCATCCTTCGCTCTATCAGGCCGGAACCTCCCTTCCTGCGCTGCCTGGATTGCTTCCTCAAGCTTCTTGATGGGTATTGCAAGTTGAGCTTTCGTCCAAACAAACTTCCCTGATTCTGGGTCCAAAGTTCCCCCAACCCCGAAGAACCAAGTCCTTGCCTGATTTGGCCAGTGCAATGTCGCTGGTTGGACCCCTTTAACAAGCAGTTCTTGCTCAGCTTTGTCCCACAACGGCCGGGCTTTGCTGTAGCCACCTGACCCTGTGGTATGGTGATACTTCTTCTTTGCAGCATTTTGCTTGTTTGTCAGTGACCTTTGCTTACCCTTGTCCGATTTCTTGTAGGCCACAAATGCGGGCCAGTGATCTCTTATCTTCTCATATTGACTGATGAATTCTGGAGTCTCGTCTTTCTCAACAAACTTTATGTTCAACTCTTTCTTCCAGTTCTTGAATAGTTCTGCCATCTTCTTAAGAGCAAATGCCTTGACCTTTCGCTCTATAACTGGGTTATTCGGATCCTCCTCTGGCGGTAGGCTGAAATTTGTCATCAGCGAGGTCCAAAGATCATCTTTCAGTCTATCCTGGACATAAGAAACTTCAGGGTCCTTCTTATTCCATTCTTGGATGCTGATCGGGACACTGTCCCTAACAACAACTCCGCACTGATGTACAAATGTGTCCTTGGTCCGCTTGGGAGCAATCGGTTGGCCATCTCGAGCGACTTCTGTGATCGTGAACCTTTTATCCTAGTGCAACCTTTTCTTCGGGCCTCGTCTCCTTACCGAAGTTTGGCTCGATCCGGAGGGCTAAAAGAAGAAAGAAGCGTTAATATATGTACATACAAAACAATTAATGCATCTAGTCAGCAGAGGATTAATATATATATATACCTCGCCGGACTTTGCAACAGTTAAGGCTCCCTCCTCTGTTCGGTCACCGGAGCCGTGATCATGATCTCCTTCCTCCGCCATTCGGTCACCGGAGCCATCATGATCTCCTTCCTCCTCCATTGTTGGATCACCGGAGCCGTCATCCTGTCCTTCTTGACCATCGGTGTCGTTGAGAAACGACAAGGGATCACCTCCGGCGCGGATTATATCCCCCAACAACTCTTCTTTTTCTAAGTCTCTGTCCATAGTTTCTACAAATATTACAACATAGCAATATACAAACATGAGAGATAGATTAGTGGCAAACATGGACTTAATATCACAACAAGGAATCATATGCATATGAGCAATGGATTAGTGGCAAACATCATCGAGGACTCCTCCCCCTCATGTCTGATGAGTCGTCCTATATATCTTTCGAGAGAGGATACTTTGCGGACCGCCTCTCTCATGCCTGTCCGACGTCCCCCCTCATGTCGAAGTTATC
>CM022299.1:590113820-590151877 GCA_011799875.1 Thinopyrum elongatum | reverse complement strand
GTGTCGGTAACCGTACATCCATTGCCGGTTCATCTGCGTGCATTATATAATTAAGTGTATCAAAAACCATTACAGAACATCATGAATAGAGAAGTGACCAAATTATTACAAGTTCATCATCACATTAAAACCAAAGTACAGTAGTGATAAAATGTTATTACTGAAAAAATAAATACATAAAGTTCATACATAGTTCTCATAGAACAACATACAGCTCTCTAGAGCATCTAATTAAAACATACATTGAAACTAACATACAACTATTTAAAACATTTAAATGCAACAACAAATGTGATCATAATCGCAACTAAGGTAACAATTGATCCAACAGCATAATGATACCAAGCCTCATTATCAATGGCATATTTTTTTATCTTTCTAATCTTCAAGCGCACTGCATCCATCTTGATCTTGTGATCATCGACGACATCGGCAACATGCAACTCCAATTTCATCTTCTCCTCCTCAATTCTTTTCAATTTTTCTTTCAAATACTCGTTTTCTTGTTCAACTAAATTTTACCTCTCGACAAGAGGGTCGGTTGGAATTTCCGGTTCACATATCTCCTAGATCAAAACATCTATGTCACGTTGGTCGGCATAATTATCATAAACACTAAATGAAACAAATAGTGATGAAAGATAATATACCACATACGAATCATAGACCGGACGAGGGCTGACGGGGGCGAATACCAAAACCATGGCACTATATAATAACAAACAATAATAAAAGTAAGAAATTTATACAAGTATATCTATCTAAATCATACAAGTAAGAATTTTTTCTTTTAAAAAGAAGATAAGAACAAGAGGCTCACCACTGTGGTGCCGGCGATGAGATCACTACTAGGGAAAAGCTTATAGGTGGACGCTTACTAGTAGCACGGGTTTATACCCCTCGCTACTACTACTTACTAGTAGCGCAGGTTTATAGCCCTCGCTACTACTAAGTTGATAGTAGTAGCGCGAGTTTATACCCCTCGCTACTGCTAAGTGGTGTCTACCGTGCCCCCTAGGACATGCCATAGTAGTAGCGAGGGGTATAAACCCGTGCTACTACTAAGTTGATAGTAGTAGCGCGGGTTTATACCCCTTGCTACTACTAAGTACATGGTTTTTGAAGAGCCCTGAAATCCCCATCTCCTCCCGCAAATCCTTCCTCTCCCCCGTCATTCTCCCCCCTCTCTATCCCTAGGCTCTCACATGGACCTCCTACCCATGCGCGCCTCCTCCTCCATGGCGCCAAAAGAGGCCGCCGGTGTCCCGGAGCTCACCGGTCTTCCCCACATCTCCATGCCACCACGCCAGAGCTGAAGGAAATATGCCCTAGAGGCAATAATAAAGTTATTATTTTATTTCCTTATGTCATGATAAATTTTTATTATTCATGCTAGAATTGTATTAACCGGAAACTTGATACATGTGTGAATACATAGACAAAATAGAGTGTCACTAGTATGCCTCTACTTGACTAGCTCGTTAATCAAAGATGGTTATGTTTCCTAACCATAGACATGAGTTGTCATTTGATTAACGGGATCACATAATTAGGAGAATGATGTGATTGACTTGACCCATTCTGTTAGCTTAGCACTTGATCGTTTAGGATGTTGCTATTGCTTTCTTCATGACTTATACATGTTCCTATGACTATGAGATTATGCAACTCCCGTTTACCGGAGGAACACTTTGTGTGCTACCAAACATCACAACGTAACTGGGTGATTATAAAGGTGCTCTACAGGTGTCTCCGAAGGTACTTGTTGAGTTGGCGCATTTCGAGATTAGGATTTGTCACTCCGATTGTCGGAGAGGTATCTCTGGGCCCACTCGGTAATGCACATCACTATAAGCCTTGCAAGCATTGTAACTAATGAGTTAGTTGCGGGATGATGTATTACGGAACGAGTAAAGAGACTTGCCGGTAACGAGATTGAACTAGGTATTGAGATACCGACGATCGAATCTCGGGCAAGTAACATACCGATGACAAAGGGAACAACGTATGTTGTTATGCGGTTTGACCGATAAAGATCTTCGTAGAATATGTGGGAGCCAATATGAGAATCCAGGTTCCGCTATTGGTTATTGACCGGAGACATGTCTCGGTCATGTCTACATAGTTCTCGAACCCGTAGGGTCCGCACGCTTAAAGTTCGGTGACGATCGGTATTATGAGTTTATGTGATTTGATGACAGAAGTTTGTTCGGAGTCCTGGATGAGATCGGGGACATGACGAGGAGTCTCGAAATGGTCGAGAGGTAAAGATCGATATATTGGAAGGCTATATTCAGACATCGGAAAGGTTCCGAGTGATTCGGGTATTTTTCGGAGTACCGGAGAGTTACGGGAATTCGTATTGGGCCTTAATGGGCCATACGGGAAAGGAGAGAAAGGCCTCAAGGGTGGCTGCGCCCCTTCCCCATGGACTGGTCCGAATTGGACTAGGGAAAGGAGGCGCCCCCTTCCTTCCTTATCCTTCTCCCTTCCCCTTTTCCTATTCTATGTGGGAGGTGGAATCCTACTAGGCCTAGGGAGTCCTAGTAGGACTCCACACCTTGGGCGCGCCCTGTGAGGGCCGGCCTCCTCCTCCCTCCATCCTTTATATACGTGGCCAGGGGGCACCCCATAGACACAACAATTGATCATTGATCTCTTAGCCGTGTGCGGTGCCCCCCTCCACCATAATCCACCTCGATCATATCGTAGCGGTGCTTAGGCGAAGCCCTGCGTCGGTAGCATCATCATCATCGTCACCACGTCGTCGTGCTGACGAAACTCTCCTGTGAAGCTTTGCTGGATCGGAGCTCACGGGACGTCATCGAGTTGAACGTGTGCTAAACTCGGAGGTGCCGTGCGTTCGGTACTTGGATCGGTCGGATCGTGAAGACGTACGACTACATCAACCGCGTTGTGCTAACGCTTCCGCTTTCGGTTTACGAGGGTACGTGGACACACTCTCCCCTCTCGTTGCTATGCATCACCATGATCCTGTGTATGCGTAGGAAATTTTTGAAATTACTACGTTCCCAACAGTGGTATCAGAGCCTGGTTTTATGCGTAGATGTTATATGCACGAGTAGAACACAAGTGAGTTGTGGGCGATACAAGTCGTACTGCTTACCAGCATGTCACACTTTGGTTCGGCGGTATTGTTGGATGAAGCGGCCCGGACCGACATTACGCGTACGCTTACGCGAGACTGGTTTTACCGCCGTGCTTTGCACATAGGTGACTAGTGGGTGTCTGTTTCTCCAACTTTAGTTGAACCGAGTGTGGCTACGCCCGGTCCTTGTGAAGGTTAAAACAGCACTAACTTGACGAACTATCGTTGTGGTTTTGATGCGTAGGTAAGAACGGTTCTTGCTCAGCCCGTAGCAGCCACGTAAAACTTGCAACAACAAAGTAGAGGACGTCTAACCTGTTTTTGCAGGGCATGTTGTGATGTGATATGGTCAAGACATGATGCTATATTTTATTGTATGAGATGATCATGTTTTGTAACTGAGTTATCGGCAACTGGCAGGAGCCATATGGTTGTCGCTTTATTGTATGCAATGCAATCGCCCTGTAATTGCTTTACTTTATCACTAAGCGGTAGCGATAGTCGTAGAAGCAATAGTTGGCGAGACGACAACGATGCTACGATGGAGATCAAGGTGTCGCGCCAGTGACAATGGTAATCATGACGGTGCTTCGGAGATGGAGATCACAAGCACAAGATGATGATGGCCATATCATATCACTTATATTGATTGCATGTGATGTTTATCCTTTATGCATCTTATTTTGCTTTGTTTGACGGTAGCATTATAAGATGATCTCTCACTAAATTTCAAGGTAAAAGTTTTCTCCCTGAGTATGCACCGTTGCCAAAGTTCGTCGTGCCGAGACACCACGTGATGATTGGGTGTGATAAGCTCAACGTTCATCTACAACGGGTGCAAGCCAGTTTTGCACACGCAGAATACTCGGGTTAAACTTGACGAGCCTAGCATATGCAGATATGGCCTCGAAACACTGAGACCGAAAGGTCGAGCGTGAATCATATAGTAGATATGATCAACATGGTAATGTTCACCATTGAAAACTACTCCATTTCACGTGATGATCGGTTATGGTTTAGTTGATTTGGATCACGTGATCACTTAGATGATTAGAGAGATGTCTATCTAAGTGGGAGTTCTTGAGTAATATGATTAATTGAACTTTAATTTATCATGAACTTAGTCCTGGTAGTATTTGCAAATTATGTTGTAGATCAATAGCTCGCGTATAGCTCCCCTGTTTTATTTTTGATATGTTCCTAGAGAAAACTAAATTGAAAGATGTTAGTAGCAATGATACGGATTGGATCCGTGATCTGAGGATTATCCTCATTGCTGCACAGAAGAATTATGCCCTTGATGCACCGCTAGGTGACGGACCTATTGTAGGAGCATAGGCAGACGTTATGAACGTTTGACAAAGCTCGGTATGATAACTACTTGATAGTTTAGTGCACCATGCTTTACGGCTTAGAACCGGGACTTCAAAATTGTTTTGAACGCCACGGAGCATATAAGATGCTCCAAGAGTTTAAATTGGTATTTCACACTCATGCCCGTGTCGAAAGGTATGAGACCTTTGACAAGTACTTTGCCTACAAGATGGAGGAGAATAGCTCAGCTAGTGAGCATGTGCTCAGAATGTCTGAGTACTACAATCATTTGACTCAAGTGGGAGTTAATCTTCCAGATAAGATAGTGATTGACAGAGTTCTCTAGTCACTATCACCAAGTTACTTGAACTTCGTGAAGAACTATAATATGCAAGGGATAACGAAAACGATTCCCAAGCTCTTCGTGATGCTAAAAATCGACGAAGGTAGAAATCAAGAAAAGCATCAAGTGTTGATGGTTGACAAGACCACTAGTTTCAAGAAAAGGGCAAAGGGAAGAAGGGGAACTTCAAGAAGAACGGCAAGCAAGTTGCTGCTCAAGTGAAGAAGCCCAAGTCTGGACCTAAGCCTGAGACTAAAGTACTTTTACTGCAAAGGGACTGGTCACTGGAAGTGGAACTGCCCCTAGATACTTGGCGGATAAGAAGGATGGCAAAGTGAACAAAGGTATATTGGATATACATGTTATTGATGTGTACTTTACTAGTGTTTATAGCAACCCCTTGGCATTTGATACTGGTTTAATTGCTAAGAGTAGTAACTCGAAACGGGAGTTGCAGAATGTACAGAAACTAGTTAAGGGCGAGGTGACGATGTGTGTTGGAAATAGTTCCAAGATTGATATGATCATCATCGCAACTCCCTATACTTTCGGGATTAGTGTTGAACCTAAATAAGTGTTATTTGGTGTTTGCGTTGAGCATGAATATGATTTGATCATGTTTATTGCAATATGGTTATTCATTTAAGTTAGAGAATAATTGTTATTCTGTTTACATGAATAAAACCTTCTATGGTCATACACCCAATGAAAATGGTTTGTTAGATATCGATCGTAGTGATACACATATTCATAATATTGAAGCCAAAAGATGCAAAGTTAATAATGATAGTGCACCTTGTTTGTGGCACTGCCGTTTAGGTCATATTGGTGTAAAGCGCATGAAGAAACTCCATGCTGATGGGATTTTGCAATCACTTGATTATGAATCACTTGATACTTGCGAACCATGCCTCATGGGCAAGATGACTAAAACGCCGTTCTCCGGAAGAATGGAGCGAGCAACAGATTTGTTGGAAATCATACATATTGATGTATGTGCTCCAATGAATATTGAGGCTCGCAGCGGGTATCGTTATTTTCTCACCTTCACAGATGATTTGAGCAGATATGGGTATATCTACTTGATGAAACGTAAGTCTGAAACAATTGAAAAGTTCAAAGAATTTCAGAGTGAAGTGGAAAATCATCGTAATAAGAAAATAAAGTATCTACGATCTGATCGTGGAGGAGAATATTTGAGTTACGAGTTTGGTCTTCATTTGAAACAATGCGGAATAGTTTCGTAACTCACGCCACCTGGAACACCACAGCGTAATGGTGTGTCCGAACATCGTAACCGTACTTTATTAGATATGGTGCAATCTATGATGTCCCTTACCGATTTACCACTATTGTTTTGGGGTTATGCATTAGAGACAGCTGCATTCGCGTTAAATAGGGCACCATCTAAATCCGTTGAGGCGACACCGTATGAACTGTGGTTTGGCAAGAAACCAAAGTTGTCGTTTCTTAAAGTTTGGGGTTGCGATACTTATGTGAAAAAGTTTCATCCTGATAAGCTCAAACCCAAATCGGAGAAATGTATCTTCATAGGATACCCAAAGGAGACAGTTGGGTACACTTTCTATCACAGATCCGAAGGCAAGACATTCGTTGCTAAGAATGGATCCTTTCTAGAGAAGGAGTTTCTCTCGAAAGAAGTGAGTGGGAGGAAAGTAGAACTTGATGAGGTAACTGTACCTGCTCCCTTATTGGAAAGTAAGTTCATCACAAAAATCTGTTCCTGTGACTCCTACACAAATTAGTGAGGAAGCTAATGATGATGATCATGTAACTTTAGATCAAGTTACTACCGAACCTCGTAGGTCAACCAGAGTAAGATCCGCACCAGAGTGGTACGGTAATCCTGTTCTGGAGGTCATGTTACTTGACCATGACGAACCTACGAACTATGAGGAAGCGATAATGAGCCCAGATTCCGCAAAATGGCTTGAGGCCATGAAGTCTGAGATGGGATCCATGTATGAGAACAAAGTATGGACTTTGATTGACTTGCCCGATGATTGGTGAGCCATTGAGATTAAATGGATCTTCAAGAGGAAGACGGACGCTGATAGTAGTGTTACTATCTACAAAGCTAGAATTGTCACAAAAAGGTTTTCGACAAGTTCAAGGTGTTGACTACGATGAGAGTTTCTCACTCGTATCTATGCTTAAGTCTGTCCGAATCATGTTAGCAATTGCCGCATTTTATGAAATCTGGCAAATGGATAAACAAAACTGCATTCCTTAATGGATTTATTAAAGAAGAGTTGTATATGATGCAACAAGAAGGTTTTGTCAATCCTAAAGGTGCTAACAAAATATGCAAGCTCCAGCGATCCATCTATGGACTGGTGCAAGCATCTCAGAGTTGGAATATACGCTTTGATAAATTGATCAAAGCATATAGTTTTATACAGACTTGCGGTGAAGCCTGTATTTACAAGAAAGTGAGTGGGAGCACTACAACATTTTTGATAAGTATATGTGAATGACATATTGTTGATCGGAAATAATGTAGAATTATTCTGCAAAGCATAAAGGAGTGTTTGAAAGGAGTTTTTCAAAGAAAGACCTCGGTGAAGCTGCTTACATATTGAGCATCAAGATCTATAGAGATAGATCAAAACGCTTGATAAGTTTTTTCAATGAGTACATACCTTGACAAGATTTTGAAGTAGTTCAAAATGGAACAGTCAAAGAAAGAGTTCTTGCCTGTGTTACAAGGTGTGAAATTGAGTAAGACTCAAAGCCCGACCACGGCAGAAGATAGAAAGTGAATGAAAGTCATTCCCTATGCCTCAGCCATAGGTTCTATAAAGTATGCCATGCTGTGTACCAGATCTATTGTATACCCTACACTGATTTTGGCAAGGGAGTACAATAGTGATCTAGGAGTAGATCACTGAACAGCGGTCAAAATTATCCTTAGTGGAATAAGGATATGTTTCTCGATTATGTAGGTGACAAAAGGTTCGTCGGAAAGGGTTACGTCGATACAAGTTTTGGCACTGATCCAGATGACTCTAAGTCTTAATCTAGATACATATTGAAAGTGGGAGCAATTAGCTAAAGTAGCTCCGTGCAGAGCATTGTAGACATAGAAATTTGCAAAATACATACGGATCTGAATGTGGCAGACCCGTTGACTAAACTTCTCTCACAAGCAAAACTTGATCACACCTTAGTACTCTTTGGGTGATAAACACATGGCGATGTGAACTAGATTATTGACTCTAGTAAACCCTTTGAGTGTTGGTCACATAGTGATGTGAACTATGGGTGTTAATCACATGGTGATGTGAACTATTGGTGTTAAATCACATGGCGATGTGAACTAGATTATTGACTCTAGTGCAAGTGGGAGACTGAAGGAAATATGCCCTAGAGGCAATAATAAAGTTATTATTTTATTTCCTTATGTCATGATAAATATTTATTATTCATGCTAGAATTGTATTAACCGGAAACTTGATGCATGTGTGAATACATAGACAAAATAGAGTGTCACTAGTATGCCTCTACTTGACTAGCTCGTTAATCAAAGATGGTTATGTTTCCTAACCATAGACATGAGTTGTCATTTGATTAACAGGATCACATCATTAGGAGAATGATGTGATTGACTTGACCCATTCCATTAGCTTAGCACTTGATCGTTTATTATGTTGCTATTGCTTTCTTCATGACTTAAAGTTCGGTGACGATCGGTATTATGAGTTTATGTGATTTGATGACCGAAGTTTGTTCGGAGTCCCGGATGAGATCGGGGACATGACGAGGATTCTCGAAATGGTCGAAAGGTAAAGATCGATATATTGGAAGGCTATATTCGGACATCGGAAAGGTTCCGAGTGATTCGGTTATTTTTCGGAGTACCGGAGAGTTACGGGAATTCGTATTGGGCCTTAATGGGCCATACGGGAAAGGAGAGAAAGGCCTCAAGGGTGGCTGCGCCCCTTCCCCATGGACTGGTCCGAATTGGACTAGGGAAAGGGGGTGCCCCCTTCCTTCCTTCTCCTTCTCCCTTCCCCTTTCCTATTCCATGTGGGAGGTGGAATCCTACTAGGACTAGGGAGTCCTAGTAGGACTCCACACCTTGGGCACGCCCTGTGAGGGCCGGCCTCCTCCTCCCTCCATCCTTTATATACGTGGCCAGGTGGCACCCCATAGACACAACAATTGATCATTGATCTCTTAGCCGTGTGCGGTGCCCCCCTCCACCATAATCCACCTCGATCATATCGTAGCGGTGCTTAGGCGAAGCCCTGCGTTGGTAGCATCATCATCACCGTCACCACGTCGTCGTGCTGACGAAACTCTCTTGTGAAGCTTTGCTGGATCGGAGCTCACGGGACGTCATCGAGTTGAACGTGTGCTGAACTCGGAGGTGCCGTGCGTTCGGTACTTGGATCGGTCGGATCGTGATGACGTACGACTACATCAACCGCGTTGTGCTAACGCTTCCGCTTTCGGTCTACGAGGGTACGTGGACACACTCTCCCCTCTCGTTGCTATGCATCACCATGATCCTGTGTATGCGTAGGAAATTTTTGAAATTACTACGTTCCCCAACAAGAGCACCTCACCACCGGCGACCAACCCCGCTGCTACCTCCATCTCCTTCCTCTCTCCCTCGTTTTTCTTTTTCTCTCTCTCCCTCTGGTTTGACTCACCCTTCCATGTCCTTGCCCGTGCAGGTTGTCACCATGGACGACCAGGAGCTCGCTGCCTTTGCTGCGAAGAGGAGCCCCACGCCGCCACCTTGCTCGGCCATGGATCCGGGCCCTCTGCAGCAGCCGTCGCTAGATCTGGTCTGCCGCTGCCCTTCCGCACCTCCGGCGACCCCTGCCGTCGTTGGATCGAACAATTGCTGCCATTCACATCATGCACGGGATCGAGAATTTTTTTTGTTTTTGAAATTAATAGTAGTAGCGCGGGTGGCAACCATGCTACTACTAACAAACATAGTAGTAACGCGGGTGCACCCGCGCTACTACTACAAGTTAGCTGTAGCGCCGTAGTAGTAGAGCGGGCACCCACGCTACTACTAGTTGTTTAACCCGCGCTACTACTAGGCTTTTCCCTAGTAGTGGATTGACGCGGGCGATCGAGGACGGGGACGGGACGGCACCCTACACATGTGCAGACTCTAAGAAATTTATTTGAGCTTAAATTGTGCATCTAAATCAAAAGAACTCCCACATATACTCCTACACTAAAACCCACAAACCACTCTACTTCTAGAGCATTTGAAATGAACTAAACTAGCAGTGAGAGATGAAAGGATGAAGTAGCTAACCTTTTAGAATGCATGTGTAGTTGATGCACCGCCAAACCTAGACAAATCTTGGGCAAAATGGAGCTTGGAGGTCGAGCTTGGAGAGGAGAAAGCTTAAGTGTGGCTCAGGCATTTCGTCGAACACCTCATGTGCATGCATAGAAGGGAGAACAGAGCAGCGCATGCACACACCTCCCACACGGCCAAAAAACAGATGGGAGGGTGGGCAGGGGCGAGGGTATATATAGGCATCTCTTTTATCCCGGTTGGTGGCTAGAACCAGGACAGAATACTAACCTTTTGATCTCGGTTCCAGCCACCAACCGGGACTAAAGGGGCTGCGCCAGGAGCGAGGCCCTTTGGTCCCGGTTCGTGTCTGGAACCGGGACCAAAGGGGTCAGACGAACCGGGACCCTGGCCCGGCCGTCGCCCTGGCCTCACGAACCGGGACTGATGCACCCATTGGTCCCGGTTCATAACAGAACCGGGATTAAAGCTTTTATCTCGCCTGGACCAAAGCCTTGTTTTCTACTAGTGGCAGTGAGAAGAGGAGTTGTAGAGAATAGGAGATGTGATGTGTGGGAACGGTACGTGACATGTGTCGGCTATGAACGAAGTTAGGTTATCTGAATAGTTTGTAGGTGAGAAAGAGAGATCTCGGTGGTTGGTATTGGGTCCATACACACTCCCCATGGTCCTCGAGCATTTGAAACTCTACGAGCTTCTTCTGTTAGCAAATGGTATAGATGCACCTATTCCAAGAATTAATGATTCTCAGTTGATTTTATAATTTCCCTATAGAAATCTAACAAAAGTGTACACAGCTTTGTAATAGTTTGTTTATTTTGTGTAAATAAATATTTATTGTCTTTGTTGACTGCTTTTAAATGGTTCATGTAGTTCTAAAACATTGTTTACCATGTTGTAATTACTTGTTCATATTTGTGAACGAAATTGTAGTACTTATTTTCTTAAATCTTATGAAATCTTACAAGAATATCAATGTCAGATTAACGATTCTTGGCATCGAATGGGGAGTAAGAAATTATAATGTGGCTAATATTTAGCAAAACCAAAATAGCATATATTGTGGGTTTCTTCTTATTTACATGGAATGTGGGGCTATATATTCTCGGAATAAAAATTGCATGGGCATTCCTTCACCACAAATTACTTCCACTGGATCACCAATGGAGCGGGTTGAGGTGGGCGGCTCATACGACTTTCCAAAATCTCATAACTTTAGTCAAGTTGATGCAAATTTATTTTTCAAAAGAACAGAGGAATGTTGAGGTGCAACAGTTGAAGACTGCGATGGCGACTTTCAAGGATCTAGTCATCTGGATTTAACTCCAGATTTCACCAGGGCTTTTCTGTTTTTCATGTTTCTTTTCAATTTCTTCGATGTGATAGTTTTTGTAGGGAATTAATAAAGTCAAGTTGATTACTAAAAAGTATAACTAACAAATCAATTAAACTGATATGTGTGTTGTGTCATTGTTAAAGTTGTCTAAACATTTGCCGTCAGGTTCTCCTGCCTTCCTTAGTACATTCGGTTTGTGAGTGCATAGACCAAGGATGCAAGTGCATGGCGAGCGCTCCTGAACAAAAAAAATGGGACACATACTAGATAGTGTAGATAGGATACTGTGTCATGTCATAATGGTTTCTAAAAATGTTGTTAATTGTTTTTTTAAAGAACAAAGTGACCTATGCTTTGATCATGTTGTTCGATGCGATGAGACTCAAAGAATGTTTAAGCATTTTATATTTTTTCTGCAAGGGTAAAACGAGCTTTAGTTCATTATTATAGAGTTACAATCCAAAGGCAAGATTTTCTCGATACAGGGGGGCTATGTGTAGCCAAAGTACTACACTTAGAGCATCTCTAGCAGACCCCGTATAAAGCCGCGACCCGCAAAATAACCGCCAAAATACGGGTCGGCGCGGAAATGCTGCCCGACCAGACCCTGCAAACGCGTCCGACCCGTAAAATTTTTTCAGGGGCGCGGCAAAATCCCATCCCCAACCCGTGAAAACGCAGGCTTCCGCCTCGCCCCTATGGTGCCCCATATCCCAGGAAAGCGGTTGGCGGGAGGGACATTTCAGCCCGCGCCCTTTCCCCCACCCCCTTCCGCCGACGCCCGCCATTGGTTCCGCCCATCTGCCGCCGGCGATTTCGACCAAATCTGCGTGCGGAATCGCGCCGCGGGGGTTCCCCTACCCTCGTCCACCGAGCCGCTGCACCAGCTCCCCGGATCCGCCGATCCGAGCCACCCCGAGCCATCCCTAGTCGCTGCCTCGGGATCCACCGCCGGAGAGCCACCGCCCCGAGTAGCCGGTGAGTTTGTACTTGTGCTTGTGCCAAGCAGTATGCATAGTTGGTTAACACGGCATATGTATTTGTGATTTTAGATGGAATTGAGCCCGTGCGAGAAGTTTTTGCTCGACGATTCGTCCGATTCGGACGACTCGGATGTTGAGACACTGCTTGTCAACTACCACGAGTAGACGTTGGTGATGGCCCTTGCCGTCAAGGAGCACGAAGATGAGCACTAAAAGAGGCGGCGAGGATCGACCGTCGGCCGTCTTTGCATTCCTCGAAATCGCCATCTCGGGAACGAGATGTTGATGCAAGACTACTTCGCGGAGAATCCAACATATCCGCCGCACCTTTTCCGGAGAAGGTACCAAATGCGCCGATCCCTCTTTGTGAAAATTTTTCCAGCTTGCGAGGCCAATTGTCGGTATTTTACTCAAAGAAAAAATGACATGGGCTTGAAGGGATTTAGTGCATATCAAAAAATCTCGGCAGCTATGCGGGTAATTGCATATGGCATTCCGGCTGACTATGCCGATGAGTACCTTCGCATTGGTGAAGATACTACAATTGAGTTAGTGCGTAGGTTTGCCAAATTGATCATCCGTGTCTTTGGTCCTGAATATCTTCGGGCATCAAAGACCCCCAAACTAGGAAACAATGTGAATTTGCAAGGGTACAAGAGGCATCCCGAAAAGACATTGAAAGAGCATTCAGGGTTATGCAATCTAGGTTTGCCATTGTTCGTGGTCCTGCTCGTTTTTGGGACAAGCGATCCTTGAAAAACATCAGGACATGCTGTGTTATTCTTCACAATATGATTATCGAAGATGAGAGAGGCATGAACTTGGAGTTCTTCTACGACAATGTGGGTAGCCGTGTCAAACCAGCTAGAGACCCTAACCACATTAGAGCTTTTCTTCAGACCTACAAGGAGATTGAAAATGCAAACACTCACTTTCTGCTTCAGGAGGATCTGTTGGGGAACGTTGCATGAAAAACAAAAAATTTCTTTGCACACGCAAGATCTATCCATGGAGATGCATAGCAATGAGAGGGGAGAGTGTGTCTACGTACCCTCGTAGACCATAAGCGGAAGCGTTTAGTAACGCGGTTGATGTAGTCGAACTTCTTCGCGATCCAACTGATCGAGTACCAAACGTACGGCACCTCCGCGTTCAGGACATGTTCAGCTCGGTGACGTCCTCGTCTTCTTTATCTGGCAAGACGGAGAAGTAGTGGATGAGTTTCGGTAGCACGATGGCGTGGTGACGGTGGTGGTGATGCTATCTCCGCAGGGCTTCGCCTAAGCACTACGAAAATATGACCGAGGGACGAAACTGTGGAGAGGGGTGCCGCACACAGCTAAGAGATTGTCGTGGTTATGTGTGGCGCCCCCTCCCACATATATATAGGTGGGGGGAGAGGGAAGGCAGCCAGGAGGCGCCCCAAGCCGCGCCCCCCTTCCTTGTTTGAGCTCGGGAGGAAGGCAGGGGGAGGTGGCGCCCCCCCCCCCCTCTTTCCTTTCTCTCATGAGGGAAAGGCAGGAGGGGCCAACCCTCCCCCTTTCCTTCCCTTAGGGCCGGCGGCCAGGGAGATGCATGCGCCAGCCCCCTTGTGGGCTGGTGTGTCCCTCCCCCTGGCCCATTAGGCCCATAGACCTCCCTGTGTATCCGGAACCCCTTTCGGCGATCCGATGACTACCCGGTGCACTCCGAAACTCTTCCAGTGTCCAAATAGTCTCATCCTATATATCAATCTTTACCTTCGGACCATTCCGAAGCTCCTCGTCATGTCCGTGATCTCATCCGGGACTCCAAACAACATTCGGTCACCAAATCATATAACACTATATCGTCAACGAACGTTAAGCGTGAGGACCCTTCAGGTTCGAGAACTATGTAGACATGACAGAGACACCTCTCCGGTTAATAACCAATAGCGGAACCTGGATGCCCATATT
The DNA here is from genome assembly GCA_011799875.1 of Thinopyrum elongatum. Taxonomy (NCBI): domain Eukaryota; kingdom Viridiplantae; phylum Streptophyta; class Magnoliopsida; order Poales; family Poaceae; genus Thinopyrum; species Thinopyrum elongatum. Next base: position 590,137,544 of record CM022299.1, on the reverse strand, counting down.
GGTACCTACATATTCTACAAAGATCTTTATCGGTTGAACCTTATGACAACATACGTAATTCCCTTTGTCTGTCGGTATGTTACTTGCCCGAGATTCGATCGTCGGTATCTTCATACCTAGTTCAATCTCATTACCGGCAAGTCTCTTTACTCGTTCCGTAATACATCATCTTGTAACTAACTCAGTCAGTTTGCTTGCAAGGCTTCTTATGATGTGTATTACCGAGAGGGCCCAGAGATACCTCTCCGATACACGGAGTGACAAATCCTAATCTCGATCCATGCCATCTCAACAGACACCTTCGGAGATACCTGTAGAGAATCTTTATGATCACCCAGTTACGTTGTGATGTTTGATAGCACACAAGGTATTCCTCCGGTATCCGGGAGTTGCATGATCTCATAGTCAAACGAATATGTATTTGACATTAAGAAAGCAATAGCAATAAACTAAACAATCATATTCTAAGCTAATGGATGGGTCTTGGCCATCACATCATTCTCCTAATGATGTGATCCCATTATCAAATGATAACACATGTCTATGCTTAGGAAACCTTAACCATCTTTGATCAACAAGCTAGTCTAGTAGAGGCTTACTAGGGACACGGTATTTGTTTATGTATTTAAGTTTCCTATCAATACAGTTCTAGCATGAATAATAAACTTTTATCATGAATAAGGAAATATAAAATAACAACTTTATTATTGCCTCTAGGGCATATTTCCTTCAGTCTCCCACTTGCACTAGAGTCAATAATTCTTGATTACATTGTATGAATCTAACACCCATGGAGTCCTGGGGTTGATCATGTTTTGCTCGCGGAAGAGGGTTCAACGAGTCTGCATACATTACAGATCCGTATGTATTTTGCAAATATCTATTCCTCCATCCTTAACCTTTTCACTAATGGAGTTGAGCGTCTCTTGATGTGTTTGGTTTCACTTGTGAAACTTGGATTCTTCGCTAAGGCAATTGCTCCAGTGTTGTCACAAAAGATTTTCATTGGACCCGATGCACTGGGTATTCACCCAGATCGATATGAACTCTTCATCCAGGGCTCCTTCATGTTCTTCAACAGGGCTATGTACTCCGCTTCACATGTAGATCGCCACGACGCTCTGCTTGGAAACTGCACCAATGACAGCTCCACCATTCAATATAATATGTGTCCGGTTTGTGACTAGAGTCATATGGATCAGTGTCGAAGCTAGCATCGACGTAACCATTATGAAGAGCTCTTCGTCACCTCATAAACGAGAAACATATCTTTGTCTTTTTAGTCTCAGGATGTCTGGACCGTTGTCCAGTGATCCACTCCTGGATTACTTTGGTACCTTCCTGCAAAACTTATGGCAAGGCACACAGTAGGTCTGGTACACAGCATAGCATACATGATAGAACCTATGGCTGAGGCATAGGGCATGGCTTTCATTTTCTATCTATCTTTTGCAGTGGTCGGGCTTTGAGTCTGACTCAATTTCACACCTTGTAACACAGGCAAGAACCCTTTCTTTGACTGATCCATTTTGAACTTCTTCAAAACTTTGTCAAGGTATGTGCTTTGTGAAAGTCCTATTAAATGTCTTGATCTATCCCTATAGATCTTGATGCCCAATATATAAGCAGCTTCACCGAGCTCTTTCATTGAAAAATTCTTATTCAAGTATCCTTTTATGATATCCAGAAATTCTATATCATTTCCAATCAACAATATGTCATCCACATATAATATTAGAAATGCTACAGAGCTCCCACTCACTTTCTTGTAAATACAGGTTTCACCGTAAGTCTGTACAAAACCATATGCTTTGATCACCTCATCAAAGCGTATATTCCAACTCCGAGATGCTTGCACCAGTCCATAGATGGACCGTTGGAGCTTGCACACTTTGTTAGCGCCTTTAGGATCGACAAAACCTTCAGGTTGCATCATATACAACTCTTCTTTAAGAAATCCATTAAGGAATGCAGTTTTGATGTCCATTTGCCAGATTTCATAATTATAAAATGCGGCAATTGCTAACATGATTTGGACGGACTTAAGCATTGCTACGGGTGAGAAAGTTTCATCGTAGTCAACTCCTTGAACTTGTCAAAAACCTTTCGCGACAAGTCAAGCTTTGTAGACAGTAACATTACCATCAGCGTCAGTCTTCTTCTTAAAGATCCATTTATTCTCTATGGCTTGCCGATCATCGGGCAAATCCACCAAAGTCCATACTTTGTTCTCATACAAGGATCCTATCTCAGATTTCATGGCCTCAAGCCATTTATCAGAATCTGGGCTCATCATCGCTTCTTCATAGTTCGTAGGTTCGCCATGGTCTAATAACATAACTTCCAGAATAGGATTACCGTACCACTCTGGTGCGGATCGTGCTCTGGTCGACCTACGAGGTTCAGTACTAACTTGATCTGAAGTTTTATGATCATTATCATTTGCTTCCTCTCTAGTTGGTGTAGGCATCACGGGAACAGTTTTCAGTGATGTGCTACTTTACAATTCGAGAGAAGGTACAATTACCTCATCAAGTTCTACTTTCCTCCCACTCACTTCTTTCGAGAGAAATTCCTTCTCTAGAAAGGATCCATTCTTGGCAACAAAAATCTTGCCTTTGGATCTGTGGTAGAAGGTGTACCCAATAGTTTCCTTAGGGTATCCTATGCAGACACACTTCTCCGATTTAGGTTCGATCTTATCAGGCTGAAGCCTTTTGACATAAGCATCGCATCCCCAAACTTTAAGAAACGACAGCTTAGGTTTCTTGCCAAACCACAGTTCATACGGTGTCATCTCAATGGATTTAGACGGTGCCCTATTTAATGTGATTGCGGCTGTCTCTAATGCATAACCCCAAAATGATAGTGGTAAATCGGTAAGAGACATCATAGAACGCACCATATCTAATAAAGTACGGTTACGATGTTCGAACACACCATTACGCTGTGGTATTCCAGGTGGCATGAGTTGTGAAACAATTCCACATTGTTTTAAATGAAGCCCAAACTCGTAACTCAAATATTCGCCTCCGCGATCAGATCGTAGAAACTTTATTTTCTTGTTACGATGATTCTCCACTTCACTCTGAAATTCTTTGAACTTTTCAAATGTTTCAGACTTGTGTTTCGTCAAGTAAATATACCCATACCTACTCAAATCATCTGTGAAGGTCAAAAAATAACGATACCCGCCGCGTGCCTCAACACTCATCGGACCGCATACATTGGTATGTATTATTTCCAATAAGTCATTAGCTCGCTCCATTGTTCCGAAGAACGGAGTTTTAGTCATCTTGCCTGCTTCTTCTTGAGCTTGCGTTGATTTTTACCTTGAAGAGGAAAGGGTGATGCAGCAAAGTAGAGATAAGTATTTCCCTCAGTTAAGAACCAAGGTATCAATCTAGTAGGAGGCACAAGCAAGTCTCCAATCTATGCACCTGCACAAACTAACAAACACTTGCACTCAATGCGAAAAAGGGGTTGTCAATCCCTTCACGGTCTCGAACAAGAGTGAGATCTAATAGAGATAGGTGTAAAAGATTACTAAAACGTAAAACAAAATAAAAACAAATAAATTGCAGCAAGGTATTTTTGTGTTTTTTGGTTTATAGATCTGAAAATATATGATGGAAAATAGACCCGGGGGCCGTAGGTTTCACTAGGGGCTTCTCTCTTGAAAGAAAATAATACGGTGGGTGAACAAATTACTGTCGAGCAATTGATAGAAAAGCGCAAAGTTATGACGATATCCAAGGCAATGATTATTAATATAGGCATGACGTCCGTGTCAAGTAGACCGAAACAATTCTGCATCTACTACTATTACTCCACACATCGACCGACTCTTGCCTGCATCTAGAGTATTAAGTTCATAAGAACAGAGTAACGCTTTAAGTAAGATGACATGATGTAGAGGGATAAACTCAAGCAATACGATGAAAACCCCATCTTTTTACCCTTGATGGCAACAATACAATATGTGCCTCGCTACCCCTACTATGTCACTGGGTGAGGACACCGCAAGATTGAACCCAAAACTAAGCACCTCTCCCATTGCAAGAAAAACCAATCTAGTTGGCCAAACCAGACCGATAATTCGAAGAGAAATACAAAGATATTAAATCATGCATAAAAGAGTTCAGAGAAGACTCAGATAATATTCATAGATAATCTGATCATAAATCCACAATTCATCAGATCTCGACAAACACACCGCAAAAGAATATTACATCGGATAGATCTCCAAGAACATCGAGGAGAACATTGTATTGAAGATCAAAGAGAGAGAAGAAGCCATCTAGCTACTAGCTATGAACCCGTAGGTCTGTGGTAAACTACTCACGCTTCATCGGAAGGGCAGCAAGGTTGAAGTAGAGGCCCTCCGTGATCAAATCCCCCTCCGGCAGGGTGCCGGAAAAGGCCCCAAGATGGGATCTCACGGGAACAGAGGCTTGCGGCGGCGAAAAAGTATTTTGGTGGACGCTTCTGTTGGTTTGGGAATATTTGGGAATTTATAGCGCAAGAATTAGGGTTGAAGGACTCTCGAGGGGCCCGCAAGCCAGGGAGGCGCCCCCCTAGGGCGCGGCCTCAGGGCTTGTGGTGCCCTCGGGACTCTTCTGGCCCCCTCTCCAAGCTCTGTGGAAATCTTCTGGTCCAAGGAAAATCATCGTAATGTTTTATTCCGTTTGGACTCCGTTTGATATTCCTTTTCTGTAAAACTCAAAAACGAGGAAAAAACAAAAACTGGCACTGGCTCTAGGTTAATAAGTTAGTCCCAAAAATAATTTAAAATAGCATATTAATGCATATAAAACATCCAAAATATATAATATAATAGCATGGAACATACAAAAATTATAGCTACATTGGAGACGTATCAAGCAACCCCAAGCTTAATTCCTACTCGTCCTCGAGTAGGTAAATGATAAAAACAGAATTTTTGACGTGGATTGCTACCTAACATATTTATCCATGTATTTTACCTTATTGTGGCATGAATATTCAGATCCATAAGATTCAAAACAAAAGTTTAATATTGACATAAAAACAATAATACTTCAAGCATACTAATAAAGCAATCATGTCTTCTCAAAATAACATGGCCAAAGAAAGTTATCCCTACAAAATCATATAGTCTGGCTATGCTCCATCTTCATCACACAAAGTATTTTATCATGCACAACCCCGATGACAAGCCAAACAATTGTTTCATACTTTTGGTGTTCTCAAACTTTTTCAACTTTCACGCAATACATGAGCGTGAGCCATGGATATAGCACTATAGGTGGAATAGAATATGGTGGTTGTGGAGAAGACAAAAAGAAGGAGAAGGTCTCACATCAACTAAGCATATTAACGGGCTATCTAGATGCCCATCAATAGATATCAATGTGAGTGAGTAGGGATTGCCATGCAATGGATGCACTAGAGCTATAAGTGTATGAAAGCTCAAAAAGAAACTAAGTGGGTGTGCATCCAACTTGCTTGCTCACGAAGACCTAGGCTAATTTGAGGAAGCCCATCATTGGAATATACAAGCCAAGTTCTATAATGAAAAATTCCCACTAGTATATGAAAGTGACAAAATAGGAGACTCTCTATCATGAAGATCATGGTGCTACTTTGATGCACAAGTGTGGAAAAAGGATAGTAACATTGTCCCTTCTCTCTTTTCTCTCATTTTTTTCTTTTTTTTTGGCTTCTTTTGACCTCTTTTATTTTTTGTAAAGTCCGGAGACTCATCCCAACTTGTGAGGGAATCATAGCTTCCATCATCCTTTCCTCACATAGGACAATAATAATAATGATGATCATCACACTTTTATTTACTTATAACTCAAGAATTACAACTCGATACTCCTTTGGCGCGGCCTCAGGGCTTGTGGTGCCCTCGGGACTCTTCTGGCCCCCTCTCCAAGCTCCGTGGATGTCTTCTGGTCCAAGAAAAATCATCGTAAAGTTTTATTCCGTTTGGACTCCATTTGATATTCCTTTTCTGTAAAACTCAAAAACAAGGAAAAAACAGAAACTGGCACTGGGCTCTAGGTTAATAAGTTAGAGCCAAAAATAACATAAAATAGCATATTAATGCATATAAAACATCCAAAACAGATAATATAATATCATGGAACAATAAAAAATTATAGATACGTTGGAGACGTATCATTGCCCATGAGGCATGGTTCGCAAGTATCAAATGATTCATAATCAAGTGACCAAAAGTCTATCTGCATGGAGTTTCTTCATGCGCTTTACACCAATATGACCTAAACGGCAGTGCCACAAGTATGTTGCACTATCATTATCAACTTTGCATCTTTTGGCATCAATATTATGAATATGTGTATCACTACGATCGAGATTCAACAAGAATAGACCATTCATCAAGGGTGCATGACCATAAAAGATATTACTCATATAAATAGAACAACCATTATTCTCTGATTTAAATGAATAACCGTCTCGCAATAAACAAGATCCATATATAATGTTCATGCTCAACGCTGGCACCAATTAACAATTATTGAGGTCTAAAACTAATCTCGAAGGTAGATGTAGAGGTAGCGTGCCGACGGCGATCACATTGACCTTGGAACCATTCCCGACGCGCATCGTCACCTCGTCCTTAGCCAATCTTCGTTTATTCCGCAGCTCCTGTTTCGAGTTACAAATATGAGCAACCAAACATTAGTAAGGTACACATCAATAACATGTATATCAAATACACCTTTGTTCACTTTGCCATCCTTCTTATCCGCCAAGTATTTGGGGCAGTTCCGTTTCCAGTGATCATTCCCTTTGCAGTAGAAGCACTCAGTTTCAGGCTTGGGTCCAGCTTTGGGCTTCTTCCCGGGAGTGGCAACTTGCTTGCCATTCTTCTTGAAGTTCCCTTTCTTTCCCTTGCCCTTTTTCTTGAAACAAGTGGTCTTGTTAACCATCAACAATTGATGCTCCTTCTTGATTTCTACCTCCGCAGCCTTAAGCATTGCGAAGAGCTCAGGAATCGTTTTCGTCATCCCTTGCATATTATAGTTCATCACGAAGCCTTTGTAGCTTGGTGGCAGTGACTGAAGAACTCTGTCAATAACACTATCAACTGGGAGTTCAACTCCCAGCTGAGTCAAGTGGTTATGATACCCAGACATTTTGAGTATGTGTTCACTGACAGAACTATTCTCCTCCATCTTGCAACTATAGAACTTGTTGGAGACTTCATTTCTCTCAACCCGGGCATTTTCTTGAAATATTAAGTTCAACTCTTGGAACATCTCATATGCTCCATGACGTTCAAAACGTCTTTGAAGTCCCGGTTCTAAGCCGTACAGCATGGCACACTGAACTATTGAGTAGTCATCAGATCGAGCCAGCCAGACGTTCATAACATCTGCAGTAGCTCCTGTAGCAGGTCTATCACCTAGCGGTGCATCAAGGACATAATTCTTCTATGCAGCAATGAGGATAATCCTCAAGTTACGGACCTAGTCCGTGTAGTTGCTACCATCATCTTTCAACTTAGCTTTCTCTAGGAACGCATTAAAATTCAGGGGAACGGTAGCTCGGGCCATTGATCTACAACATAGATATGCAAAACTATTAAGACTAAGTTCATGATAAATTTAAGTTCAATTAATCAAATTTCTAATGAACTCCCACTTAAATTAACATCTCTCAAGTTATCAAAGTGATACATGATCCAAATCAACTAACCCATGTTCGATCATCACGTGAGATGGGGTAGTCATCAATGGTGAACATCTCTATGTTGATCATATCTACTATATGACTCACGTTCGACCTTTCGGTCTCCAGTGTTTCGAGACCATGTCTGTACATGCTAGGCTCATCAAGTTTAACCCAAGTATTCTGCATGTGCAAAACTGTCTTACACCCATTGTATTTGAACGTAGAGTCACACCCGATCATCACGAGGTGCTTCGAAACGACAAACTTTGGCAACGGTGCATACTCGGGGAGAACACTTTTATCTTGAAATTTAGTGAAGGGATCATCTTGTAATGCTACCGCCATTCTAAGCAAAATAAGCTGCATAAAGGATAAACATCACATGCAATCAAAATATGTGACATGATATGGCCATCATCATCTTGTGCTTTTGATCTCCATCTCCAAAGCATCGTCATGATCGCCATCATTGCGTCAGGGTCGTCTCGCCAACTATTGCTTCTACAACTATTGCTAACGCATAGCGATAAAGTAAAGCAATTACATGGCGCTTGCATTTCATACAATAATTAAGAGACAACCCTAAGGCTCCTGCCGATTGTCGATATTACAAAACATGATCATCTCATACATCAACATATATCACATCATATCTTGACCATATCACATCACAACATGCCCTGCAAAGACAAGTTTGACGTCCTCTACTTTGTTGTTGCAAGTTTAACGTGGCTGCTACGGGCTTCTAGCAAGAACCGTTATTAACTACGAAAAAACCACAACGGTGATTTATCAAGTTTGCTGTTTTAATCCTCTTCAAGGACCGGCCGTAGTCAAATTTGATTCAACTAAAGTAGGAGAAATAGACACCCGCCAGCCACCTTTATGCAAAACAAGTTACTTGTCAGTCGGTGGAACCGGGCTCATGTGCGTGGACATGTAAGGTTGGTCCGGGCCGCTTCATCCCACAATACCGCCGAATCAAAATAAGACGTTGGTGGTAAGCAGTATGACTATCACCGCCCACAACTCTTTGTGTTCTACTCATGCATATCATCTATGCATAGACCTGGCTCGGATGCCATTGTTGGGGAACGTTGCATGGAAAACAAAAAATTTCTACGCACATGCAAGATCTATCCATGGAGATGCATAGCAACGAGAGGGGAGAGTGTGTCTACGTACCCTCGTAGACCGAAAGCGGAAGCGTTTAGTAACGCGGTTGCTGTAGTCGAACTTCTTCGCGATCCAACTGATCGAGTACCGAACGTACGGCACCTCCGCGTTCAGCACATGTTCAGCTCGGTGACGTCCTCACCTTCTTGATCCAGCAAGACGGCGAAGTAGTGGATGAGTTCCGGCAGCACGATGGCGTGGTGACGGTGGTGGTGATGCTATCTCCGTAGGGCTTCGCCTAAGCACTACGAAAATATGACCGAGGGACGAAACTGTGGAGAGGGGCGCCGCACACGGCTAAGATATTGTCGTGGTTATGTGTGGCGCCCCCCCCCCCCCCACATATATATAGGTGGGGGTAGAGGGCAGGCAGCCAGGAGGCGCCCCATGTGGGGCCGAATTCCACTTGGGTTCCTGCCCCCAAGCCGCGCCCCCCTTCCTTGTTTGTGCTTGGGAGGAAGGCAGGGGGATGTGGCGCCCCTGAAGGAAATACACCCTAGAGGCAATAATAAAGTTGTTATTTTATATTTCCTTATTCATGATACAGGTTTATTATTCATGCTAGAATTGTATTGATCGGAAACTTAAATACATGTGTGAATAGATAAACAAATACCGTGTCCCTAGTAAGCCTCTACTAGACTAGCTTGTTGATCAAAGATGGTTAAGGTTTCCTAACCGGAGGAATACCTTGTGTGCTATCAAATGTCACAACGTAACTAGGTGATCATAAAGATGCTCTATATGTATCTCCGAAGGTGTTTGTTGAGTTGGCATGGATCGAGATTGGGATTTGTCACTCCGAGTATCGGAGAGGTAGCTCTGGGACCTCTCGGTAATACACATCATAATAAGCTTGCAACAAAATGACTAAGGAGTTAGTTACGAGATGATGTATTACAGAACGAGTAAAGAGACTCGCTGGTAACGAGATTGAACTAGGTATGAAGATACCGACGATCGAATCTCAGGCAAGTAACATACCGACAGACAAAGGGAATTGTGTATGTTGTCATAACGGTTCGACCAATAAAGATCTTTGTAGAATATGTAGGAACCAATATGGGCATCCAGGTTCCGCTATTGGTTATTGACTAGAGAAGTGTCTCGGTCATGTCTACATAGTTCTCGAACCCGTAGGGTCCGGACGCTTAACGTTCGTTGACGATATAGTTTTATATGAGTTATATGATTTGGTGACCGAATGTTGTTCGGAGTTCCGGATGAAATCACGGACATGACGAGGAGCTCTGGAATGGTCTAGAGGTAAAGATTGATATATAGGACGATACTATTCAGAGATCGGAAGAGTTTCGGAGTGCATCGGGTAGTCATTAGATTGCCGGAAGGGGTTCCGGATGCCCCCGAGAGGTCTATGGGCCTAATGGGCCAAGGGGAGGGACACACCAGCCCACAAGGGGGCTGGCGCGCCCTCTCCTTGGCCACCGGCCCTAGCGGAAGGGAAGGGGGAGGGTTGGCCCCTCCTGCCTTTCCCTCCTCATGGGAGAAAGGAAAGGGGGGCCACCACCCTCCCCTGCTTTTCCCACTCGCTAAAAAGGCAAGGGGGCGCGGCTAGGGGAAGGAGCCTAAGTGGGATTCGGCCCCACTGTGGGCACCTCCTGCTGCCTCCTCCCTCCCCCCCCCCCCACCTATATATATGTGGGAGGGTGCGCCAGACAAAGCCACACAATCTCTTAGCCGTGTGCGCGCGCCCTCTCCACAGTTTCATCCCTCGTCTATTTTCGTAATGCTTAGGCAAAGCCCCGCGGAGATAGCTTCACCATCACCGTCACCACACCGTCGTGCTGCCGAAACTCATCCACTACTATGCCATCTTGCTGGATCAAGAAGGCGAGGACGTCACCGAGCTGAACGTGTGCTAAACACGGAGGTGCCTTACGTTCGGTACTCGATCGGTTGGATCACGAAGAAGTTCGACTACATCAACCGCATTACTAAACGCTTCTGCTTATGGTATACGAGGGTACATAGACACACTCTCCCCCTCGTTTCTATGCATCTCCATGGATAGATCTTGCGTGTGCGTCGAATTTTTTTTTTGTTTACCATGCAGTGTTTTCCAACAGTGGCATCCGAACCAGGTCTATGCGTAGATGATATGCGCGAGTAGAACACAAAGAGTTGTGGGCGGTGATAGTCATACTGCTTACCACCAACATCTTATTTTGATTCGGCGGTATTGTGGGATGAAGCGGCCCGAACCAACCTTACATGTACACGCACATGAGACCGGTTCCACCGACTGACATGCAACTAGTTTTGCATAAAGGTGGCTGGCGGGTGTCAGTTTCTCCTACTTTAGTTGAATCGAATTTGACTACAGCCGGTCCTTGAAGAAGGTTAAAACAACAAACTTGATAAATCACCGTTGTGGCTTTTGCGTAGGTAAGAACGGTTCTTGCTAGAAGCCCATAGCAGCCACGTAAAACTTGCAACAACAAAGTAGAGGATGTCTAACTTGTTTTTACAGGGCATGTTGTGATGTGATATGGTTAAGACATGACATGATATACGTTGTTGTATCAGATGATCATGTTTTGTAATATCAACAACCGACAGGCGCCTTAGGGTTGTCTCTTAATTATTGAATGAAATGCAAGCGCCATGTAATTGCTTTACTTTATCGCTATGCGTTAGCAATAGTTATAGAAGCAATAGTTGGCGAGACGACCCCGACGCAACGATGGAGATCAAGGTGTCGAGCCGGTGACGATGGAGATCATGAAGATGCTTTGGAGATGGAGATCAAAAGCACAAGATGATGATGGCCATATCATGTCACATATTTTGATTGCATGTGATGTTTATCCTTTATGCATCTTATTTTGCTTAGAACGACGGTAACATTATAAGATGATCCCTTCACTAAATTTCAAGATAAAAGTGTTCTCCCCGAGTATACACCGTTGCCAAAGTTCGTCGTTTCGAAGCACCTCATGATGATCGGGTGTGATAGACTCTACGTTCACATACAACGGGTGTAAGACAGTTTTGCACATGCAGAATACTTGGGTTAAACTTGACAAGCCTAGCATGTACAGACATGGTCTCGGAACACTGGAGACCGAAAGGTCGAACGTGAGTCATATAGTAGATATGATCAACATAGAGATGTTCACCATTGATGACTACCCCATCCCACGTGATGATCGGGCATGAGTTAGTTCATTTGGATCATGTATCACTTAGATAACTTGAGGGATGTTTATTTAAGTGGGAGTTCATTAGTAATTTGATTAATTGAACTTAATTTATCATGAAATTAGTCTTAATAGTTTTGCATATCTATGTTGTACATCAATGGCCCGAGCTACCATTCCCCTGAAGTTTAATATGTTCCTAGAGAAAGCCAAGTTGAAATATGATGGTAGCAACTACACAGACTGGGTCCGTAACTTGAGGATTATCCTCATTGCTGCACAGAAGAATTATGTCCTTGATGCACCGCTAGGTGACCGACCTGCTGCAGGAGCTACTACAGATGTTATGAATGTATGGCAGGCTCGATCTGATGACTACTCGATAGTTCAGTGTGCCATGCTTTACGGCCTAGAACTGGGACTTCAAAGTTGTTTTGAACGACATGGAGCATATGAGATGTTCCAAGAGTTGAAGTTAATATTTCAAGCAAATGCCCGGGTTGAGAGATACGAAGTCTCCAACAAGTTCTATAGCTGCAAGATGGAGGAGAACAGTTCAGTCAGTGAACACATACTCAAAATGTCTGGGTATCATAACCACTTGACTCAGCTGGGAGTTGATCTTCCAGTTGATAGTGTTATTGATAGAGTTCTTCAATCACTGCCACCAAGCTACAAAGGCTTCATGATGAACTATAATATGCAAGGGATGAATAAAATGATTCTTGAGCTCTTCGCAATGCTTAAGGCCGTAGAGGTAGAAATCAAGAAGGAGCATCAAGTGTTGATGGTTAACAAGACCACTAGTTTCAAGAAAAAGGGCAAGGAAAAGAAAGGGAACTTCAAGAAGAATGGGAAGCCAGTTGCCACTCTCGGGAAGAAGCCCAAAGCTGGACCTAAGCCTGAAACTAAGTGCTTCTACTGTAAAGGGAATGGTCACTGGAAGCGGAACTGCCCCAAATACTTGGCGGATAAGAAGGATGGCAAAGTGAACAAAGGTATATTTGATATACATGTTATTGATGTATACCTTACTAATGCTCGTTGTAGCACCTGGGTATTTGATACTGGTTCGGTTGCTCATATTTGTAACTCAAAACAGGAGCTGCAGAATAAACGAAGATTGGCTAAGGATAAGGTGACGATGCGCGTCGGGAATGGTTCCAAGGTCGATGTGATCGCCGTCGGCACGCTACCTCTACATCTACCTTCAGGATTAGTTTTAGACCTCAATAATTGTTATTTGGTGCCCGCGTTGAGCATGAACATTATATCTAGATCTTGTTTATTGCGAGACGATTATTCGTTTAAATAAGAGAATAATGGTTGTTCTATTTATATGAGTAATATCTTTTCTGGTCATGCACCCTTGATGAATGGTCTATTCTTGTTGAATCTCGATCGTAGTGATAAACAAATTCATAATATTGATGCCAAAAGATGCAAAGTTGATAATGATAGTGCAACATACTTGTGGCACTGCCGTTTAGGTCATATTGGTGTAAAGCACATGAAGAAACTCCATGTGGATGGACTTTTGGAATCACTTGATTATGAATCATTTGATACTTGCGAACCATGCCTCATGGGCAAGATGACTAAAACTCCGTTCTCCGGAACAATGGAGCGAGCTAATGACTTATTGGAAATAATACATACCGATGTATGCGGTCCGATGAGTGTTGAGGCATGCGGTGGGTATCATTATTTTCTGACCTCCACAAATGATTTGAGTGGGTAAGGATATATCTACTTGATGAAACACAAGTCTGAAACATTTGAAAAGTTCAAAGAATTTCACAGTCAAGTGGAGAATCATCGTAATAAGAAAATAAAGTTTCTACGATCTGATCGCGGAGGCGAATATTTGAGTTACAAGTTTGGCCTTCAATTAAAACAATGTGGAATTGTTTCACAACTCACGCCGCCTGGAACACCACAGCGTAATGGTGTGTCCGAACGTCGTAACCGTACTTTATTAGATATGGTGCATTCTATGATGTCTCTTACCGATTTACCACTATTGTTTTGGGGTTATGCATTAGAGACAGCCGATTCACGTTAAATAGGGCACCGTCTAAATCCGTTGAGACAACACTGTATGAACTGTGGTTTGGCAAGAAACCTAAGCTGTCGTTTCTTAAAGTTTGGGGATGCGACGCTTATGTCAAAAGGCTTCAGCCTGATAAGCACGAACCTAAATCGGAGAAGTGCGTCATGAGCTGTCAGTTGGTGCAGTTCCAAGCAGAGCGTCGTGGCGGTATCTACGTGTGAAGCGGAGTACATAGCTACTTCGTAAGCAGCACATGAAGGAGTCTGGATGAAGGAGTTCATATCCGATCTGGGTGTAATACCCAGTGCACCGGGTCCAATGAAAATCTTTTGTGACAACACTGGAGCAATTGCCTTGGCGAAGGAATCTAGGTTTCACAAGAGAACCAAACACATCAAGAGACGCTTCAAATCCATTCGTGAAAAGTTCAAGGATGGAGACATCGAGATTTGCAAAATACATATGGATCTAAATGTAGCAGACCCGTTGACTAAGCCTCTTCCGCGAGCAAAACATGATCAGCACCAAGACTTCATGGGTGTTAGATTCATTACAATGTAATCTAGATTATTGACTCTAGTGGAAGTGGGAGACTGAAGGAAATATGCCCTAGAGGCAATAATAAAGTTGTTATTTTATATTTCCTTATTCATGATAAAGGTTTATTATTCATGCTAGAATTGTATTGATCGGAAACTTAAATACATGTGTGAATATATAAACAAATACCGTGTCCCTAGTAAGCCTCTACTAGACTAGCTCGTTGATCAAAGATGGTTAAGGTTTCCTAACCATGGACATGTGTTGTCATTTGATAACGGGATCACATCATTAGGAGAATGATGTGATGGACAAGACCCATCGTTAGCTTAGCATATGATGTTAGTTTATTGCTACTGCTTTCTTGAATGTCAAAAACATGTCCTTCGACCATGAGATATGCACATCCGGATACGGAGGAATACCTTGTGTGCTTTCAAACATCACAACGTAACTGGGTGATCATAAAGATGCTATACGGTATCTCCGAAGGTGTTTGTTGAGTTGGCATGGATCGAGATTGGGATTGTCACTCCGAGTATCGGAGAGGTATCTCTGGGCCCTCGGTAGTACACATCATAATAAGCTGCAAGCAAAGTGACTAAGGAGTTAGTTACGAAATGATATATTACGGAATGAGTAAAGAGACTTGCCATTAACGAGATTGAACTAGGTATGAAGATACCGACGTCGAATCTCGGGAAAGTAACATACCGACAGACAAGGGAATTACGCATGTTGTCATAACGGTTCGATCGATAAGATCTTCGTAGAATATGTAGGAACCAATATGGGCATCCATGTTCCGCTATTGGTTATTGACGGAGAGGTGTCTGGTCATGTCTACATAGTTCTCGAACCCGTCGGGTCCGCACGCTTAATGTTCGTTGACGATAGGTTATATGAGTTATATGATTTGGTGACCGATGTTGTTCGGAGTTCCGGATGAGATCGTGGACATGACGAGGAGCTGTGGAATGGTCCGGAGGTAAAGATTGAAATAGGATGATATTATTCAGACAACGGAAGTTTCGGAGTGCACCAGGTAGTCATCGGATCGCCGGAAGGGGTTCCGGACACCCCGGGAGGTTATGGGCATATGGCCAAGGGGAGGGACACACCAGCCACAAGGGGGCTGCCGTACCTCCCCGGCTGCCGTCCCTAGGGGAATTAAAGGGGGCGGGTTGGCCCCTCCTGCCTTTCCCTCCTCCATGGGAGAAAGGAAGGGGGGGCGCCACCCTCCCCCGCCTGTCACAGCGCGCCTAAAAAGGCAAGGGGGGCGCAGCTAGTGGCAGGAGCCCAAGTGGGATACGGCCCCACTTGGGGCACCTCCTAGCTGCCTCCTTCCTCCCCCCACCTATATATATGTGGGAGGGGCGCCACACAAAGCCACGACAATCTCTTAGCCGTGTGCGGCGCCCCTCTCCACAGTTTTGTAGTGCTTAGGCGAAGCCTGATGTCTACTACACAACTTGTTCTTGTAGACTCGTGTTGGGCCTCCAAGCGCAGAGTTTTGTAGGACAGTAGCAAATTTCCCTCAAGTGGATGACCTAAGGTTTATCAATTCGTGGGAGGTGTAGGATGAAGATGGTCTCTCTCAAACAACCCTGCAACCAAATAATAAAAAGTCTCTTGTGTCCCCAACACACCCAATACAATGGCAAATTGTATAGGTGCACTAGTTCGGCGAAGAGATGGTGATAAAAGTGTAATATGGATGGTAGAAATATATTTTTATAATCTGAATAAATAAAAACAGCAAGGTAGCAAGTGATAAGACGGAGCACAAACGGTATTGCAATGCTTGAAAATGAGGCCTAGGGTCCGTACTTTTGCTAGTGCAATCTCTCAACAATGCTAATATAATTGGATCATATAACCATCCCTCAACGTCCTATGAAGAATCACTCCAAAGTTCCTATCTAGTGGAGAACATAAGAAGAAATTGTTTGTAGGGTACGAAACCACCTCAAAGCTATTCTTTCCGATCAATCTATCCTAGAGTTCGTACTAAAATAACACCAAGCTATTATTTTCGATCGATCTAACCAACAGTTCGTACTAAAATAACACCATATGATACACATCAACCAACTCTAATGACACCTAGATACTCCAATGTCACCGCGAGTATCTGTGAGTTGATTATACGCTATGCATCAAACAATTTCAGACTCATAATACTCAATCCAACACAAAGAACCTCAAAGAGTGCCCCAAGATTTCTATCGGAGAAACAAAGACAAGAACGTGCATCAACCCCTATGCATAGATTACCCCAATGTCACCTCGGGAATCCGCGAGTTGAGTGCCAAAACATATATCAAGTGAATCAATATGATACCCCATTGTCACCATGGGTATACATAGCAAGACATACATAAAGTATTCTCAAATCCATATTTCACTCCGATAAGAAAACAATCTCAAAGGGAAAACTCAATTCACAACCAGATAGAGAGGGGAAAACACCATATGATCCGACTATATTAACAAATCCCATGATACATCAAGATCGTGACATCTCAAGAACACGAGAGAGAGAGAGAGATTAAACACATAGCTACTGGTACAAACCCTCAACCCCGAGGGTGGACTACTCCCTCCTCATCATGGTGGCCATAGGGATGATGAAGATGGCCACCGGTGATGATCTTCCCTTTCGGCAGGGTGCCGGAATGGGGTCTAGATTGGATCTCATGGATACAGAGGCCTTGCGGTGGCGGAACTTCTGATCTAGGGCTACCCTAAGGGTTTTTGGAATATTTGAGAATTTATAGGGCGAAGAGGGGGTGCGGGATGCCACCGAGGTGGGCACAACCCACCGGGGCGCACCTGGGGGCCCAGGCGCGCCCTGGTGGGTTGTGCCCCCCTCGGGGCACCCCTCATGTGCTGCTCTGGCCCATTGGATGTCTTCTGGTCCATAAAAAATCCACAAAAAGTTTGGCGGTGTTTGGACTCCGTTTGATATTGATTTCCTGCGATGTAAAAAACAAGCAAAAAACAGCAGCTGGCACTGGGCACTGGGTCAATAGGTTAGTCCCAAAAAATGATATAAAGTTGCTATAAAATGATTGTAAAACATCCAAGAATTATAATATAACAGCATGAACACTTCATAAATTATAGATACGTTGGAGACGTATCTGCATCCCCAAGCTTAATTCCTACTCGTCCTCGAGTAGGTAAATGATAAAAGAAATAATTTATGAAGTGTGAATGCTAGCAAAGTGCATAAGTTTGATCAATGATAATTTCAATCACTTTTCCTAACATCATAACAGCAATTCTTTCTTATAAAACTTCTCATGTTAAAGTAGCAACCAATTCACATGTTAAGGTTCAGACAATGAGATCTCTTGAAACTCAACAACCTATGTTCTCAGTCACCAAACAATTGCAATTCAACTTATTTAATAGAGCCTAAGTAAGAGCTCCACATACTCAACCATCATATAGTCTTCTATGATTGCTAACACTCACCGCATAAACATGAGCAAAACGTTTCAACCGGACACATAGAAAGATGGGGGCTTATAATTTCGCCTCCCAACGTATTCACCTCAAGGGTGATGTCAACGATAATAACTCATGCTACCCATATCCAACTGGATATATGTGCCTAGATCTTTCCTCACCACATGATGCTTGCCAAAAGAGAAAAATAAAAAGGAATAGAGAGAAAAACTTTGACTCTTGCATAAAAGTAAATACATAAAGGTAAAAGATAGGCCCTTCGCAGAGGGAAGAAAAGGTTGCCATGCGCTTATTTGTTTGTATGCTCAACCCCTTAGTGAAAAATAATGTCACGTTATATTGCCCCTTATGATAGCAACCTTTATTATGCAGTCTGTCGCATTTATTCTTTGCCATCACAAGTTCGTACAACGCTCAATTTTCTCTTACACTAAATGATCTAACACTTTTAGAAGCAATTTTTATTGCCTTATTGCACCGATGACAACTTACTTGAAGGATCTTACTCAATCCTTAGGTAGGTATGGTGGACTCTTGAAAATAAGATTTGGGTTTAAGGGTTTTTGGATGCACAAGTAGTATCTCTACTTGGTGCGGAATTTTTGGCTTTTTGGCTAGCAAAGATGGGGGGCAAGCACCACATGTTGAAGGA
Source organism: Thinopyrum elongatum (assembly GCA_011799875.1). Classification (NCBI taxonomy): domain Eukaryota; kingdom Viridiplantae; phylum Streptophyta; class Magnoliopsida; order Poales; family Poaceae; genus Thinopyrum; species Thinopyrum elongatum. Next base: position 590,118,799 of record CM022299.1, on the reverse strand, counting down.
TCTATGACAATATAACTTCTATGTGAATATGAACAAACATAAATCATTACGTTGTCTTCCTTGTCCAACGTCAACAATTTTGGCATATAATATTTTGATGGGTCTCACAATCACAAAATATTTCCAAGATAGTGTATTTGCATGTGAAAGTTCTCTTCCTTATAGTAATCATTCAGGAATTGCTTGTATGACCAATATTGTGATTGTCAAGCTTCAAAAGATTTCACTTTCTAAACCCAATGTGAAGCTACCACTAGGCATGATATGAACATATAATTTCAACTTCATGATATTCAATTCATTCAACAATTTACTCATAGGATATAAGTGAAGCACGAGAGTAAATGACAAGCTACTCCAAAAAGATATAAGTGAAGATCAATCGAGTAGTTAAGTAAATAGATAGCTATGTGAGGACTCTCTTTTATTTAAAACTTTCAGATCTAAGTATTTTATTAAAACAGAAAGCAAAACAAAATAAAATGACAATCCAAGAATAGCACACATCATGTGAAGAAGCAAGAACTTAGGCTCAACCGATACTAACCGATAATTGTTGAAGAAGAAAGGTGGGATGCCTACCGGGGCATCCCCAAGCTTAGATGCTTGAGACTTCTTAGAATATTAACTTGGGATGCCTTGGGCATCCCCAAGCTTGAGCTTTTGTGTCTCCTTAATTCCTCTCATATCACGGTTTCCCTAAATCTTAAAAACTTCATGCACACAAAACTCAACAAGAACTCGTGAGATAAGTTAGTATAAACCAATGCAAAAACCTTATCATTCTCTACTGTAGCAAATCACTAAAATTATAATTTAACATTGCATACTAAATTCCTCTGCATATTTAATAGTCCTATCCTCAAATAGAATCATTAAACAAGCAAACAATGCAAATATAACAGCAATCTGCCAAAACAGGACAGTCTGTAAAGAATGCAAGAGTATTCATACTTATCTAACTCAAAAAATTCTGAAAATTTAGCACACAGTAGAAAATTTATCATATCTTACTTTGCAAAAAGTTTCAACATTTTATCACAATCTGACTTTTCTAGAGAATTTTTTTCAATAGCAATAAACTTTCTGTTTTGAAACAGCAACTCATATACTTGCAAAATAAGCATGGTAAAGGCTATCCTTGACATTTTTATTGAAAAGAAAGATGCAAAACATTATTCTAAATAACAGAAAGAAAATCCTAACAAGAAAATGATGCTCCAAGCAAAACACATATCATGTGACGAATAAAAATGTAGCTCCAAGTGAGGTTACCGATAATGTTGGAGACGAAAGAGGGGATGTCTTCCGGGGCATCCCCAAGCTTAGTTGCTTAGATCTTCCTTGAATATTACCTTGGGGTGCATTGGGCATCCCCAAGCTTAGGGTCTTGTCACTCCTTATTCTCCTCATATCGACATCTCACCCAAAACTTGAAAACTTCAATCACACAAAACTTAACGGAACTTCGTGAGATAGGTTAGTATGATAAAGAGCAAACTATTTCACTTTGGTACTGTCAAAGACAAGATTCATAATTGTTTCCACACAATTCCTACTGTAGCATATCATTTCCATAATTTATATTGAGCAATATAAGCCATAGAAACTTGAAAACAAGCAAACCATGCATTGAAAACAGAATCTGTCAAAAAACAGAACAGTCTGTAATAATCTGTACTCCAACCATACTTCTGCGACTCCAAAAATTCTGAAAAATTGGGACAACGTAGATAATTTGTATATATATTACCTGTAAAAAATTCACATCAAAATCACGTTCCAGTGAATTTTAAAATTCCTGGACTGAGCGCAAAAGTTTCGGTTTTTGCACAGATTCAAGTCAACTATCATCCATACTATCCCAAAGGCTTTACTTGGCATTTTATTGAAACAAAAGCAATAAAACATGATTATTATAGTAGCATAATCATGTGAACACACAAAAACAGTAGGTAAAAGTGTTGGGTTGTCTCCCAACAAGCGCTTTTCTTTAATGCCTTTTAGCTAGGCATGATGATTTCAATGATGCTCGCATAAAAGATAGGAATTGAAACACAAAGAGAGCATCATGAATCATAAGTTCCTCTCTCATAATAATTTTCAGTAGCACCATGAATAGATTCATCAATATAACCATCACATAGAGCATTATTTTCATGATCCACAAGCATAGAAATTTTACTACTCTCCACATAAGAAAATTTCTTCTCATTCACAATGGTGGGAGTATCATATGAAACTCGAATACTATAAATTGTTTCCACATTAAAAGAGTAATGTTTAGGAAAAGGGTAGTCATAACTATGACAAGTTTTATAAACATAATCATCACTACTTTTTAGAACATAAGTATCATCACAATAATCATCATAAGTAGCAACTTTATTCTCATCATAGATAGGAGGCATGCAACCATCATAGCAAATTTGATCATTCAAAGTAGGGGGGCTAAAAAGATCATCTTCATTAAGCATAGCATCCCCAAGCTTGGGACAAACATTAATTGCAGCAAATAAATTCTCAAGCATGTCATTCTCATCAAACATAGCATCCCCAAGCTTGTGTCTTGGCATATCATAAGCATAATCACTCTCATCATTAATAGTATGAATAGCACCAACGGTATAACAATTGCTATCATCATAATTTCCCAAGTTGGTTCCAAAAATATTTCCAAGATTATAAGAAGTATCATTATCTTCCCAATCATAATCATCACAACAAGCAATAGGCATAATAAAATCATCATCAGGTGCATCATCTTCCACAATTATTTTTGATTCATTTTCATGAGGCACAACAATAATAGGAGCAACATTATTTGGGAGAGATACCTTTTTACCTCTATTCTTTCTTCTTTTCTTCTACTTCACCACATCATGTGTGGGTTTAATTAATTTTTTCAAGCTTCTTGTTGAAGAGATTGATTGGATAGGAAGCTCCTCCTCGTTACCTGATTCATCATAATAAACACTAGGAGGGTATTGGAAAATATTTTCCCTTTCATTAGTACTCTCTTCATATTCTATTTGTTTTCTTGTCTTTAGATAGTTGGCAATATAAGGATTCTCAATGCAATTTACCGCACAAAACATATAAATTTTCTCTAGATCAAAATCAAGAAATCTCTCGAGATTAAATTTTGGAATACCCTCAGTTATATGTTTCATTTCTTCATACCCCAAAATAAGACTAAGCTCTTTATGATGCTCAAGGGTAATCAAGTTATCACAATTTTTGGACACGATTTGATCGTGAAACAATTTGCATTGGAGATTTAAATAACCACGTTCATTAGAAATTTCACAAGGATGGCGAAAAAAATTAAATCTTTCAGCACAATCATCTAGCCTCTCTTGCAACTTTTTCGTTTCTAAATATTTATGCTTCTTACAAAATCTATCTTCCCTTCTTGGTGTGCATTTGCACTCCCAATTCACTGCGCAAAAATTGACATGCTTATAAGAAACATTTTTGTCATGACTTGTGCAATCATCATTAGCATTTTGGATATTCAAAGAATTCATACTAACAACATTGCAATCATGCTCATCATTCAAATATTTTGTGCCAAACATTTTATTGACTTCTTCTAACAATTGAGCACAATTTTCCGATCCATCATTTTCAAGAAAGATATTATACAGATGATCAATAATATGATGCAACCTCAATTCCATTTTTTATGTAGTTTTCTTTTATAAACCAAACTAGTGATAAAACAAGAAACTAAAAGATTCAATTGCAAGATCTAAAGATATACCTTCAAGCACTCACCTCCCCGGCAACGGCGCCAGAAAAGAGCTTCGTTGACGGGGTGTGAGTGCCGCTTACCTAACCTCCCCGACAACGGCGCCAGAAAAGAGCTTGAGGTCTACTACACAACTTGTTCTTGTAGACTCGTGTTGGGCCTCCAAGCGCAGAGTTTTGTAGGACAGTAGCAAATTTCCCTCAAGTGGATGAACTAAGGTTTATCAATCTGTGGGAGGTGTAGGATGAAGATGGTCTCTCTCAAACAACCCTGCAACCAAATAATAAAAAGTCTCTTGTGTCCCCAACACACCCAATACAATGGCAAATTGTATAGGTGCACTAGTTCGGTGAAGAGATGGTGATAAAAGTGTAATATGGATGGTAGAAATATATTTTTATAACCTGAATAAATAAAAACAGTAAGGTAGCAAGTGATAAAACGGAGCACAAACGGTATTGCAATGCTTGAAAATGAGGCCTAGGGTCCGTACTTTTGCTAGTGCAATCTCTCAACAATGCTAATATAAATGGATCATATAACCATCCCTCAACGTGCGATGAAGAATCACTCCAAAGTTCCTATCTAGCGGACAACATAAGACAAAATTGTTTGTAGGGTACGAAACCACCTCAAAGCTATTCTTTCCGATCAATCTATCCTAGAGTTCGTACTAAAATAACACCAAGCTATTCTTTCCGATCGATCTAACCAAGAGTTCGTACTAAAATAACACCATATGATACACATCAACCAACTCTAATGTCACCTAGATACTCCAATGTCACCGCGAGTATCCGTGAGTTGATTATACGATATGCATCAAACAACTTCAGATTCATAATACTCAATCCAACACAAAGAACCTCAAAGAGTGCCCCAAGATTTCTACCGGAGAAACAAAGACAAGAACGTGCATCAACCCCTATGCATAGATTACCCCAATGTCACCTCGGGAATCCGCGAGTTGAGTGCCAAAACATATATCAAGTGAATCAATATGATACCCCATTGTCACCACGGGTATACATAGCAAGACATACATAAAGTGTTCTCAAATCCATAAAAGTATTCAATCCGATAAGAACAAAATCTCAAAGGGAAGACTCAATTCACGACAAGATAGAGAGGGGAAAACACCATATGATCTGACTATATTAACAAAGCCCACGATACATCAAGATCGTGACATCTCAAGAACACGAGAGAGAGAGAGAGAGAGAGA